>BLSH010396836.1:21659-59127 GCA_018402905.1 Glandirana rugosa
CACACTTCTTTTTAAAATGTGTGTATCACTTTAAATCAAACCGTCAATCATTGCACATCTCTTCTGCACAATTATTTCAAGTGTGTGTGTCACTTTAAATCAAACCGTCAATCATTGCACATCTTTTATTCACACTTCTTTTTAAAATGTGTGTATCACTTTAAATCAAACCGTCAATCATTAAACATCTGCTATTCACACACATGTGTTCTGCACCATAACAGATGTTCTTCACACATTACATCTTTTCTTCATACATCTGGAAATAGAATAGAACACTTTACCTAAAACCGGGGAGAAACCATACACATGCACTTGAAACATCTGGATAGTGTGTTTGAAAATACAGCATAAAGAAGAGCATGCATATGGTTTCGCTCTTCACACACAGTTTCCAGATGTTTTCAGAACAGTGATATCATATCAGTGATATGATATCACTGTTCTGAAAACATCTGGAAACTGGACCTTCCTGGGCTTTTTTACAGCATTTTTAAGATTTTGCATTAAAATTACCAGAACCCCGGACCCGAACCCGGACTTTTTTTGAAAAGTCCGGGTCCGGGTCCCGGACACCCCAAAGTTTGGTACGGACCCAAACTTTACAGTCCGGGTTCGCTCAACTCTAATCATGTGTACTACTAGCAAGGTGCATCTTCATTATTACCCCATTGAAAAAGATGCTATTGTGCGCCGCATTTCACTATTTGAATGGAATTGGCAAAAGAAAAACAAATATGCAACTGTGAAACAGAAGCCTAGTTTTACACGAACGGAAACTTCCGCCCGTTCCGAACTTGGCACATGCGTGTTTAGCACAATACAACTTTGTTGTACACAGCTGCTCTACACACGACACAACGGTCGTACGCGAGCTTGTTGGCACGACCAAGTTTTCTAGTCTGCACATACAACTCCCACGAACGACCGTTGTATGTTCAACTGTTGAAAGCGCGGCCACAGACGATCGATTTCGCATGCAACGGTCTTGAGTACGATGTGTTGAATGCGATCGTCGTCCCGTGTGTACGAGGCTTAAGACCCCATACACACTATGAGATTTTCTGTAGATTTTTGTCTTCAGATTTACCAAAACCCCATAATATGAGGTCAAACCTTAAGAGCTTCAATTTGCATAGAAGCAGGCAGGACCTTGCACTACATGGTTTTGGTAAATCTGAAGACAAAAAATCTACAGAAAATTGGATAGTGTGTATGGGGTCTAATAGTTGGGATGGAAACAACTAGTATCAGGGAAATGAAAGACCAGCACTAGAATACCCCTATAGAAAAGGGATATCAGAATCCCAGACAAATATTTTTGAACACAACAAAGACCCTCACAATGGAGGGGGAATGGAAGGAGCCTTACAAAGCAACATACAACACTCCGAAAGGACTAGGGAGACAGAGAACAAGAGAATGCGGGGAGGCAAGAAACAAAAGAAAAAGGGAGTTTTAAGGGAGGGTATTTTTAATTTGAGTAACAAACTACTTGACCTCTGAAAGATTTACCCCCCTTCATGACCAGCCCATTTTCTGCGATAAGGCACTGCGCTACTTTAACTGACAATTGCATGGCCATGCAACACCGCACCCAAATAAAATGTATGTAATTTTTCCCCACCAATAGTACTTTCTTTTGGTGATATTTGATTACCACTGCTTTTTTTTTTTGCGCTATAAAAAAAAAACATATGGAAATTTTGGAAAAAAAAAAAACAATATTTTTTGCTTTCTGTTATAAAACATATCCAATAAAAAAAAATGTTCAAAATCTAATTTCTTCATGAATTTAGGCCAATATGTATTCTGCTACATGTTCCTGTGTGTTCACCGTGGGACGTGTGAAGCCCAGCAGCTGAATGATAACATTCAGCTGCTTAGCTTCACACTTTCTGCAGTGCACACAGGAGGTGAGGGGCGGGACGAGAAGGAGCAGATCGGCTCTCTGCTCTCCCATCCATGCAAGGGAGGAGGGAGAGAGAACTGTCAGTGCAGGCTCTGTGCTCTATGAGAAAGACACTCTTAGCTCAGAGTCCTGCAGCCAGCAACAGTGGCGGAACGCCTGGTCCCAGGCTCAAGTGCGAGCTTTGCGACCCTGGTAGTTCCGCCACTGCTGTAGGTACCGTGACTATCTCCTAAACTCATGCCATTTAGAAGATATATGCACAGCACACTATTTATTCAGGGCACACTGAGTGTGGTCTGAATGCAAAGAGCGACATGCCGCGGTTGTGACTCTTGTCCGCATGCATGGGAATGGTGTCATTTCAGTCTGCCCATTCAAACAGCCGGACACCTCAAACCCAGAAGGAAGACGGGGTGAAAATGGAAGTGTGGGAACAGTGACAGCTCAGTGCTGGAGGTCTCTATTTAAAAGGTAAGTCTGTCTTAAAGTGGTTGTAAAACTCAGACATGAATTAAGGAAAAAGCATATCCCTCTATAGTGTGCATTTGTCTCAATCAAGAACAGTAAGTGTAATTTCTGTCTGCTGCCTTGTTCCTCTTCTGATTTTTTTCCTAACACCAAGAGAAAAAAGACGACAGGGGAGGGACCTCAGCACACAGCCTGTGAGTGACAGCCTCAGCTCTGTTGCTGTGTGAAGGGGGGGGGGGGAAGCAGGCGTCTCTTCCCTCCAGCCAGCTCTCCTGACTGAACTCTGCAGAGTGTAACTTCAGCTCCCCATCCCCTGCTTTTCAAAGCTGAGAGATCCTGTTTAAATTCTGGACTTTGAACGGATGTAGAGAAGAGGAGACTGCAAATAAACAGGTACAACGTATGTAGGAGGATTTATTTAATCTCTTTATATCACCTGAGGTCAATCAGTTCACTGGGTATATGTAATAGCTTACAATGTGCTAGTATGCAGTACATTTTGCACATTATGGCATAAATCTACAGGGGCCCATTTTAAAAACAAATGGTTTTACAGTCTATTCCTCCATCCCTGGACATAGAATGCCTTTAAAGAACATTTATGGTCTAGCTCTACTCAAGGCACAGAGCATAAACATCTCAGCCCTGAAGGAGACTCATGTGACTGGGCAGATGCAGATGGCACTAAAGCGCCCTTGGGTGGGCTGGAGCTACCACTCCACCCACACCCAATACTCCAGAGGGGTATCTGTTCTTATAAGTCAGGCAGTCCCCTTTGAACTTATCTCTCTACAAACTGACCAGCAGGACAGGTACGTCTTTATATTGGTGCAATTCGTGGATTCCATGTTTTGATACTTGCATGCTATGTCCCCCCTCCGTACCGCTCGGACGTGATACAGGAAGGACTCGCCTTCATGACACAGTACCCGTCCGTTCCGGTGGTGTGGATGGGGGACTTCAATAATGTGATGGACTAGTAACCTCCACCCCAACCAGATTTGCCCATCTCATGAACGACTTTTCGCTACATGACACATGCAGGCACAGATACCCCACGCATAGAGCCTAGTCTTGTTTTTCATCTACACATAACACCATGTCAAGAATAGATCTTATTTTCGTTTCCACAGGACTCCTTCCGAAGTTGACCGAGGTGTCCTTTGGGAGTAGAGTCCTCTCTGACCATGCCCCATACTGGATCAAACTAAATCTGTTCTCAGACGCCTCCGAGGGTAGATGGAGATTGAATCCCTACTGGCTCTCCGTGCTGGGGGAGCAGCCGGATATCCCAGCGGAGTTCCGGTTCTTCTTCAAGCAGAATCTAGGAACCGCGACTGCGGGCTCAACCTGGGAGGCCTTTAAATTTACACGCCAGGATGATACTATCAAACCGCATAAATAGACACAAGACAAACTCCAAAATTATCCTACAACAGGCCTCTGAACGTTTGCGCGTTCTGAAGACCCGTTTCACGGATGACCCCTCTATTCAAAATAGTAATGAACTTAAACTACACACCCGTACTGTCTCCCAACTACATATTGACCAAGTTAAGCGACATCTTTTTTTTCACTCAACAGCGCGTTTTCGAACAGGGTGAGACGGCGGGCAAGATGTTGGCATATCTTGCACATCTAGATAGCACACCCCCAATTGTTGTGTCCCTTACGGGCCCCAATGCGGAACTCATAACCTCCCCCCAGAGGTGGCAGAAGAATTTAGACGGTACTATGCTAGTTTATACACCTCCCAGACCTCTCAGACTCCACAGCAAACTGCATCATTCATGCAGAACATTACCTTCCCACAGCTTAACCAGGACCAGATCAAGCTCCTCGAGGCCCCCATCACCACAGACGATATTACCATGGCAATCTCTCAGATGGCGAATTCTAAAGCGCCGGGGACGGACGGCCTCCCTTTGGAATTCTATGCGACATACGCCGATATAATGACTGACAAACTATGTACACTCTATCAATCCATATTCAGAACCAAGACCCTCCCTAGCTCAATGCAAGAGGCCCTGATAATAGTTATCCCCAAACCCGGCAAGGATCCTCACTCCCCCGACTCATATCGGCCAATCTCGTTGCTCCAGGTTGACATCAAAATTCTAGCTAAAATATTGTCAACCCGCCTCAATCAGGGGATACTCTCCCTGATCCACCCCGATCAAACAGGGTTCATGCCAGGCAAAAATACTGCGATGAACATTAGGCGATTGCTCATGAACCTACAAGTGGTTCACGATGAGGTTGGCACGAGAGTGGTGGTAGCCCTAGATGCAGCCAAAGCCTTTTATTCGGTGGAGTGGGGCTTCCTTTGGGGGTGCCTTGAGCGCTATGGCTTTGGCCCCAAATGTATTAAATGGATCAGACTTCTATACCAAACTCCTAGGGCCAGAGTGATGGTGAACGGATGGCTGTCAGAGTCGTTCCCCTTGGGACGGGGTACCCGTCAGGGATGCCCCCTGTCCCTACTACTATATGCACTGGCGGTCGAACCCCTGGCCATTTCCATTCGGGCTAACGCGAAAATTAAGGGACTATACATAGGTAGTATGGTGGAAAAACTTGGGCATGCGGACAATATGGTCCTGTACCTTTCCGATGCGGGTGCATCACTCCAGGAGGCATTATGCACCATAAAGCACATGGGAACACACTCTGGCCTCAGCATAAATTGGTCCAAGTCGCAAATTCTGCCCCTTGATCATTTTCCCTCCTTACAGGCAGATCCCCCGCTTCTATTGCCCTGGGCGTCAGCCATTAAATATCTGGTAGTCACAGTTACAAGAGACCTCACGGACTATATACCCCTTAATATCACACCACTGATTCAATTAATTAAAAGTAAAACTCAAACCTGGGCCAAGCTCCCGCTTGGGGTCTTCGGCCAAATTAACATCATAAAGATTACCCAAACTATTATACATGGTGTGGCACGCCCTCCCCCCCATCCCTCATAAATTCTTTAAGACCATCGATTCAATACTAAAATCATTCGTATGAGGACGAAACTGGCGCAAATTATCTTGGGCCGCTCTAAAAAACCCTGCACACCAGGGTGGCGCAGCAATGCCAGATTTCCAAGACTACTACCTGGCGGCCCAACTCTCACATTTTTTTCACTATATGAAAGCGGAACGGCCCCGGTTCCAGTCTTTGCTCATGGGGAAACCTGATAGCCTAGTACACTCTCCCATACAGACCATCTCCCGAAACGTGATGCACCGACCCCCCCCCCAGTTCCCCGGGAGGCATGGTAGCCCATTACCAATACGTCTGGCGAACGACCTTGCGTAAGCTAAAGGCCACAGACTGGCATACTCATACCCCCCTGTGGTTTAATCGGGACCTCCCTGAACTACTCACGGTCCCCGACCCTAAGCCCTGGATTGAACACGGCGTGGTGTTCTTATACCAAGTGCTCTCCCCCATAGGAGTTAGGCCATTCCAGGAATTAAAAGATGAATTTTCACTCCCTAATCACTTATTGTTCAGATACCTCCAACTTAGACACGCTCTACAAACCCAATTGGCAACTAGAACCCCCTCGTTGTCTAAACTATCCATTATACAAATCGTTTTGGGGTCTGACCCTTCCCACTTAATCTCTAATATTTACACATGCCTACGTCTCCATGTGTCATCCGCGATAGTCAATGCCACAAAAATTAAATGGGAGGCGGATCTGGGAAAAATTCAGGATGAAGACTGGGAAGATGTTTTAGAGGGAGTGAAGATGGTTTCTCCCAGGCTGCCCGATCGGCTATCCCAACTTTACATCCTACACCGCTCCTATCTTACCCCCCGCAGAATCGCAAAATTCCACCCTTCTACAAGCTCCTTGTGTCCCATGTGTGCGGGGGCCCTGGGTACCTTTTTCCATCTCATCTGGGCTTGTACTGTTATCCAAACATTTTGGATGCAAGTAGTACACTTCATGCACGATGACATGGCATCTCCGGTTATCTTAGAACCCAAGTTGTGTCTTCTCGGTCTCCTCCCTGAAACCGACATAGATAAATATAGTGTAACCTTTATCAGAGAGACCTTATACACAGCACGTAAAGTGATTGCTAAGAACTGGATGAGACCCACTCCCCCTAGTCTCCAGGATTGGACACGAGAAATAAATATTACTCTGCCCTCCAGAAAAATGATCTATGACCACAGAGGCTGCCCCGCCAAATACACTAAAATCTGGAGTAAATGGCTCTCCAATCCTAGTACTTGTGAGACATGACTGCTTCCGCCCACGCCAGGTGGACGGGCACTGGGAGTGAGGGGGTTAGACACTGGCTCACTGAGTTCACTCACCTGGTAAATAACAACCTTGCCCTCACTGGGATTGCGTCTGACTTGGTCTGTACAATGACCACACCCCTGCCACCATGGTCAAACTCTTCATGGCGAGTAAGTCTATAAGTTTTTCCATTTATGATTCTCTTTTTACTTTTCTCAACTGGTACTGCAGATATCCTATGTAAAGTGTAAATCCTGTGTCATCCGATGTATAACATGTGCAAAGCTCTTGAATAAACTTGGTTTTTTGATTTAAAAAAAAAGAACATCTACGGTCAAAATGTAAAAGGATATATTAATTTCCACATTGTGTTTCAAATATTTTTAACCTACGCCTATTAATCTAAATGATATTGAAGTTTGTAAATTTACAGTCAGGTCCATAAATATTGGGACATCAACACAATTCTAATGTTTTTGGCTCTATACACCACTACAATGAATTTGAAATGAAACAAACAAGATGTGCTTTCAGACTTTCAGCTTTAATTTGAGGGTATTTACATCCAAATTAGGTGAACAGTGTAGGAATTACAACAGTTTGTATATGTGACTCCCACTTTTTAAGGGGCCAAAAGTAATGGGACAGATTAACAATCATAAATCAAACTTTCACTTTTTAATACTTGGTTGCAAATCCTTTGCATTCAATTACAGCCTGAAGTCTGGAACGCATAGACATCACCAGACTCTGGGTTTCATCCCTGGTGATGCTCTGCCAGGCTTCTACTGCAAATGTCTTCAGTTCCTGCTTGTTCTTGGGGCATTTTCCCTTCAGTTTTGTCTTCAGCAAGTGAAATGCATGCTCAATCGGATTCAGGTAAGGTGATTGACTTGGCCATTGCATAACATTCCACTTCTTTCCCTTAAAAAACTCTTTGGTTGCTTTTGCAGTATGCTTCGGGTCATTGTCCATTTGCACTGTGAAGCGCCGTCCAATGCGTTCTGAAGCATTTGGTTGAATATGAGCAGATAATATTGCCCAAAACATTTCAGAATTCATCCTGCTGCTTTTGTCAGCAGTCACATCATCAATTAATACAAGAGAACCAGTTCCATTGGCAGCCATACATGCCGATACCATGACACTACCACCACCATGCTTCACTGATGAGGTGGTATGTTTTGGATCATGAGCAGTTCCTTTCTTTCTCCATACTTTTCTCTTCCCATCACTCTGGTACAAGTTGATCTTGGTCTCATCTGCCCATAGGATGTTGTTCCAGAACTGTGAAGGCTTTTTTAGATGTTCTTTGGTAAACTCTAATCTGGCCTTCCTGTTTTTGAGGCTCACCAATGGTTTACATCTTGTGGTGAACCCTCTGTATTCACTCTGGTGAAGTCTTCTCTTGATTGTTGACTTTGACACACATACACCTACCTCCTGGAGAGTGTTCTTGATCTGGCCAACTGTTGAAGGGTGTTTTCTTTACCAGGGATAGAATTCTTCATCATCCATCACTTTTTGGTCACCAACATTTTGGTGTTGCTGAGCTCACTGGTGCGTTCTTTCTTTTTAAGCATGTTCCAAACAGTTGATTTGGCCACACCTAATGTTTTTGCTATCTCTCTGATGGGTTTGTTTTGTTTTTTCAGCCCAATGATGGCTTGCTTCACTGATAGTGACAGCTCTTTGGATCTCATATTGAGAGTTGACAGCAACAGATTCCAAATGCAAATAGCACACTTGAAATTAACTCTGGACCTTTTATCTTCTCCTTGTAAATGGGATAATGAGGGAATAACACACACCTGGCCATGGAACAGCTGAGCAGCCAATTGTCCCATTACTTTTGGCCCCTTAAAAAGTGGGAGGCACATATACAAACTGTTGTAATTCCTACACCATTCACCTGATTTGGATGTAAATACCCTCAAATTAAAGCTGAACGTCTGCAGTTAAAGCACATCTTGTTCGTTTCATTTCAAATCCATTGTGGTGGTGTATAGAGCCAAAAAGATTAGAATTGTGTCGATGTCCAAATATTTATGGACCTGACTGTAAAAGGAGAATTTCCAAGTAAGCATGTACGCTTGTATTGTTGTATTGGACTGTCAATAATATCTATTGCTTGTATTGCTTTTACAATGCTGATTTTATAATATGAGAGTGTACCCTGTGACCATAGATTCCCTTTAACCCTTACAATGCTGGGGGACTTTATATTTTTTTCCACTGCCAGAGTGAGGTTTTAAAATATAACTACATACCAAACTTTTTTTTAATTTGAAAAGAGTGGTGGGGGCTTAGACCCATTCTCGGCTTCTTATTGCTGTGTGTGTTCCAATTAGAGAGATGAACTCTCTCTAATCATCCTGATCACCAATGTCGCCCGGATTCAAAGTGAGGGTAGATCCAAAATTTTGAGTTATCACCAGAACAGGCATAGAGGGGAAATCAATGGGTACAGTTGTTCCAATAACAATTGTCTAAGACAGTGGAACGATATCCTCTCACTTCCCATTGAGTCTACAGAAGAGGAAGTAGAGGGAAATCTCCCTAATAACACACAGTTGGCAGAAAATAAAAGCTCCCTGTGAAGTTTTGGCTTTAGATATACTTTAGCATAAAAATGTATAGATCACTGCAGGGTACATTAAAGTGATACTAAAGTCTTGTTTTTTTTTCTTTAAAAATAACAAAAATGTTATACTTACCTGCCCTGTGCAGTGGATTTGTACAGAGCAGCCCAGATCCTCCTCTTCTAGGGTCCCTCTTCATTGCTCCTGGCCCCTCCCTCCTGTCGAGTGCCCCCCACAACAAGCAGCTTGCTATGGGGGGCACCTGAACCAAGCTGCAGCTCCATGTGTCCATTGAGACACAAAGCCGGGTTGGGCCCCACCCCCTCTCTCTTTTGATTGGCTAACCAATGGCGCCACTGCTGTGTCTCAGGCAATCAGGAGGGAGAGTACCGGACACCCGAGGCAGTTGTGCACATTGCTGGATAGAGATGGGGCTCAGGTAAGTATTGGGGGCTGCTGCACACAAGGTTTTTTGTCTTAATGCATAGATTGCAATAAGATAAAAAAAAACCTTCTGGCTTTAGAACCACTTTAGAAATAGCAAGACGTTTCTTTCTACACCGTGGTTCAAACCAATGTGACTTGTCATGCAACTTGAGAGTTCAAAGTCGCATGACAAGTCACACCCCATTAGCAGCAATAGAACCATTCAAATCGGTGTGACTTAGGTTGCAGCAATTTTGAAAGAGGATCCTGCACTTTTTTTGCGACTCCATTGAGACTTGCATTGACATTTGTTAAATGAAGTCGCACAGAGTGTCAGCAAGCGCAGTGAAGTCGCACTGAATAGTCAGCTTCAAAGTCTCGCTACTTAGTGCAAAGTCGCACTTGTGTGAACCAGGACTAAGGCTCCATTCAGTTTTGAATGTTCAGGTGTTACACATTTAGAGCAACACAGTAATTTTAAGGGGTGCTCCCCTACACATGAAAGTTACACAAAATAACCACAAGCAGTTTAGCAAGTTGCCTTGGGGAGCCATTAAGAATTAATGGCACCGTGGTGAGCCTGTAAAAATGGATTTGGGCTTGGTGCATCACAAAAAAGCGTGCAATTTTGCTTGAAAGGCAAACAAGTATAATTTACTCCAAGCAGGATTTTTGGGATCATGATGATGATTTACCTACTGCACCCTTATCTTCTCCTCATAGAAAGGAAAACACATACGTTTTCCGAAACGCGTCGGGTTTGGGTCAGCTGTAAACACCCTGCAACACAGGGCCTGTAATCCATTGAAGCCAGCTCAGTTCTCCAGCTCATCTGGATGAGGGTGCTTTCTGTATTGTGCAAATCCCATTGTGGTTTTTATATCGATATGTCCCCACCTTTGGGAAATTTTTATCTATTTTAATCAATACATTTTGTTATATTTTTAATTTTGTCCAACTACTTCTCTACTATTGTTACTGTTCTTTACCCTACCTGTCCCAAAAGTCCCGGTTTGGGTAAACCATATTTGTTTGTAGTTCTATTTGGGATGTTGACAGGTGTAGTGGATTTGTGGTGCACTTAGC
This sequence comes from Glandirana rugosa, assembly GCA_018402905.1. Classification (NCBI taxonomy): domain Eukaryota; kingdom Metazoa; phylum Chordata; class Amphibia; order Anura; family Ranidae; genus Glandirana; species Glandirana rugosa. The sequence continues at coordinate 32,389 of BLSH010396836.1, forward strand.
TCTTCCTTTTTTATTTTGCTTGAAAGGGAACAGAGCCTAAAGAATTGTTGCTGACAAATAGATTCTTCTGACTGTTCATTTATTGCTTTTCTCCACCAGATCTCTCACCTTTCACCTTTTGCATTAGAATCTCCAGATAATCACTTAAAAATCCCTGCGGCAGTCGCATTGCTTTAAAAGATGATACATTTGTTTATTGCCTAAAGGAACATGTTCTTGTTGAGTTTGTAGTTCAGCTACAAAAATTAACAAACCTGTATTGCATGAATGTTAAAGCGAAGTCCCAGCCTCAAAATGTATTTTTTTAAAGTCAGCAGCTGATTTTTAATAAGGACATTTACCTGTCCAGAGAGCCCGCGATGTCGGCCCCCAAGGCCAATTCGTCCACCGGCTCGAGTGCAGACGCCACCATTACAACTAAGGGAGACCGGCAATGGAGCCTTCAGGCTTCACAGACGGTTTCCTAGTGCGCATGCGTGAGTTGCGCAGCACTTTGTGAATGGCCACCTTGTCTTCTGGGACACACACAGGTCTCAGAAGGCAGCAGGGGAGAAGGAGGAGGGCTTGCCGCAAGAGGAGGAAATTACGTACTTTGCGGCCCGGCTAAAACGAAAGTACACTTTGTACTTCTTACAAGGTAGAAAAGATAAAAAATATATATATCCAAAAACGAGGGGTGGTCTTTAGGCCACCTTGTAAAGTTGCATGGAACTCCACTTTAAATGATTGTAAGTAAGGATAGGCCCAATGTTCGAGACAGGTGTTGGGTGTTCGCCGAACAGCGAATTTTATGGAGCGCTCATGGCGGGTTCGCCCGCAGCTGAGCACCCCATAATGCACTGGGCGATTGTGGGAAAATGCTGCCCGATGATTGGCCAAAGCATGCACATGACCTGCATGCTTTGGCCAATCACAGCGCGCTCTGCTGTGAGAACCATGATTGCCCAAAGGGTGCCTGTGGCCAATCCCCACACTATATAAGGCCGCTTACACAGTGGCCTTATATAGTGTATAATAACAGAGATAGAGAGAGGTTAGGCAGTTTAGTTAGTGGTGTGTAGGCAGTGTACTATACAGTGTAGATAGAGTATATAGAGTCAGTGCAGGCAGTGTTAGAGTATATATATATATATATATATATACACACACACACTGCATTCAGTGTAGACTATATACAGTGTGTGCTCGGGTAAGGGTCTGGCATAGACTTTAAGGGGAACTCCACACTAAAAAAAAATTGGCATAGGGCCCCCCCCAAAATCCATACCAGACCCTTATCCGAGCATGCAGCCTGGCAGGGCAGGAGGGGGGATGAGCGAGTGCCCCCCCCTGAACTGCACCAGGCCACATGCCCTCAACATGGGGAGGGTGCTTTGAGGTCCCCTCCAAAGCACCTTGTCGCCATGTTGATGGGGAGAAGGGCCTCATCCCCACAACCCTTGCCAGTGGTTGTGGGGGTCTGCGGACAGGGGGCTTATCAGAATCTGGAAGCCCCCTCTATAAAGATCCCATTATAAATTATAGACAGACCCAATTCCTGGTGGATGCCATGGAGTTTTGCTTGGGACCCAGCTACTTTGTGTTCCAGGATAAATTCTACATTCAAAAACATGGCACGGCTATGGGTGCCAACTTTGCCCACTCATATGCCAACATTATAATGGGTTACTGGGAGGATAGACACACAATCCCTATGCCAAATATTTGATGTTGTTTGAAGAGGAAGTTTGTGGGATTATAATAGTGCCAAAGAAGACATGATTTGAAATAAAATATAACAAATTGTATTGGTACATGATTAAAAAAGCATGTATACACAAGGTTAAAATACATATATTTGTTGTTGCTTTCATTACATGTACACGGCAGTGGATCATACAGTCGTTTGATATATTTTTTTCTACACGTTTCACCTGTAAAGGCTTCCTCAGGGAATCTGTAGACCACCATAAATAAATTCAAACTGTACAGGATAGAAAAGTTTTCATATAAGTATTTATGTATAAACAAATCAAAAAATACAAAACATTTTCCTTAGACAGATAGATATTGTTCACATTGTCTGACTCACATTTCCACAGTTCACTAGGGTCCCATGAGCCTGCATGTGTCACAACAAGGAAGGGGGCACCATGAGTCCACAGGGGACATTCACAGTCCAACTGAATTAAAGAAATATATACAGAATTAATCCCTTTAAAAACCAAAATGGATTTTCTGGGGGAGAAAGGAAAGATAAATATTGTATTTAGGGATATGTACATATTTCACATCCACATAGTGGCCTTAGGAGCCTACATATTTACTTACATTCAAATGGTGTTCTTTGGACGCTACATTGATAACGACTTGATTATCTGGAATGGGAGTTTGTAGAATTTTGAGTCCTTTGTATCCTTTTGTAACGACAACATTTTGGGTCTTAGCTTCACACATGTTATAGACCTAGAGAAATTGGTGTTTTTGGATCTAGAATTGAGGAAGGATCCTTCTGCACCAAAAATTTGTGTAAGACCTCCTTCTGCACCAAAAATTTGTGTAAGACCACAAGTGGAAACTCGTATTTACATTTTACCAGCTGCCATCACCCTTCTTGGGTGAAAAACATTCAGAGTGGACAGTTCCAGAGACTATGCAGGAACTGTACCAATCCGAAGGAGTATGAGTTGTAAAGTGCGGATCTCAGGAATAAATTCTTACAAAAGGGATACCCAGTGGACTGAAAAATATTTGGAAGGTCAACCACCACTTAACCAGTTCCACACTGCGGCGGTGTGGACTCTGAGCGCCAATCGCTGTAAAAAGGCGCAGCTAGGGGGCGATCGCGTGCCGCCGCCGGCGCTCTCTGTGCCTGACACACTCCGGAGCCACGATGAGCTGCTACAGCCAAAGAGCGGGGAACCGCTGATGTAAACACGGCGGTTCCCGGCTCTTTCAATGGGGACATGGAAGATCTACTGATCCCTGTCACTGGGATCAGTAAGATCTCCTATGTCCATGTTAGCCCAGCCCCCCCCCCCACAGTTAGATCACGCCCAGGGAACACTGTTAACCCCTAGATCTCCCCCTGCAGGTTAACCCCTTCACTGCCAATTACATGTATACAGTAATCAGTGGGCATTTAAATTTCTGATCGCTGTATAAATGTCATTGGTCCCAAAAAAGTGTCAGAAATGTACGACATGTCCGCTGCAATATCGCAGTACCGCTAAAAATCACAGATCGCCGCCATTACTAGTAAAAAATAAAAAAAATAAAAACCCCAGAAACGAATTCTCTTCATCCGTAAACGCGGCCACTTTTACGCAAACCAATCAATAAGCGCTGATGTTTTTTTTACCAAAAATATGAGGAAGAATATAAATGGGCCAAAACTGATGAAAAAATTTTTTTTTTATATTTTTTTTTGGATTTGAATTTTAGCAAAAAGTAAGAAATATTGTTTTATTTGCAAAATTGTTGCCCTTTCATTGTTTATAGCGGCGATCAGAAATGATGCAGCGGTGATCAAATACCACCAAAAGAAAGCTCTATTTGTGGGAAAAAAAGGACATAAATTTTGTTTGGGTACAACGTCGCATGACCGCGCAATTGTCAGTTAAAGCGACGCAGTGCCGAATCGCAAAAAGTGCTATGGTCCTAACATGGCAAATTCTTCCGGGGCTGAAGTGGTTAAAGCAGTGGTTCTCAACCCTGTCCTCAAGTACCCCCAACTGGCCATGTTTGCAGGTTTTCCTTTATCTTGCACAGGTGCTTTAAATCAGAGTCAATGGATTAGTATTTTGGACAGCAATTTTATCTAAGAGAAATTCCCAAAGCATGGTCTGTTGGGGGTACTTGAGGACAGGGTTGAGAACCACTGACTTAAAGAATGCGTGAAACCTGATGCCAACACCATCAGATTTGTCACAATTTGTGTACAATAACAAATATAGGTTCATCACAAGTATAGTCAGAAAACATTGGCACATACTACGGATGCACCCCAAACTAAAATCCATCTTACCCCAGCTCCCCAGGTCACATACAAAAGAACCCGCACCCTTAAAAATATCATTGCTCCCAGTAAATTAAAAAACAGAACCGGTATGTTTTAGTGCAAGAAAAGAGGGTGTTTGACATTTGAGTTCATCCTACATGGTCAGCCCTCCTTTCCGGACAGAGGTGGCAACAGTTTCAATATCAGACAATTCATAACCTGCTCCACGGAATATGTTATTTACGTATTAAAGTGCCCCTGCAATTTGTTATATGTGGACCGTATGAGACGCACCCTACGGAAACGTGTGGGTGAGCACCGACGGTTCATACAAAGGGGTGCACTGAACATAGTGTTCCTCGGCACTTGAAATCTCACCATGCCAAAAACATTCGGTGTCTCAGTGTGACATCTATTGAGTATATTCTGGGGGGATCCTTGACTGTCAATGAGAGATTCACACTCTTGTGTAAGTGAGAATCCTTCTGGATTTATAAATGAGCAACTCTGTCCCCTAATGGGTTAAACGAGGGCCTATAAGTATGTAGTATCCTCTAATGCCCTTGCTTTTATAATTTTCCTTTCCCAGTTCATACTTTTAGTCACAATCCTATTCAGTTTCCAGGTTTATCCCAAGGTCCATTCATTTTGGGTCATATTTTAGCACCATAGAGCTTCCAATATACCAGTTATAGACCATATCTGGGTATTGTAGTTGTGTGCAGACTACAGTGCAGATGGTGAGGTGGATATGTTGGCATGTAACCATGTGCATGTATGAATATTCTATCACATTCGGAAGAATACTACTATGCTAACTCTTACATCTGCCCTGGATAATTTATATGTATTGATTTTTTATCTATATGTATTCATTTTTATAAACTTTTAGATAGAGTTATAGCAATGTTGTATATAGACCTCAGTAGCTTAAGGTACATTATATAATATATAATTAATTCATATTCTTATATTTGTACTCAATTTATGTATCTACCTTATTCTGTCATTTTTGTCATTATTTGTGCTATTTTTTTATCTTGTTAATGATATATATTCTTCATGTACCCTCTTTTTTGTGTTGCTGGATTTATGGTATATACATTTTTCAGTTTTTATTATTTATTATTTTTTGTTATTTTTTTATTATCTCTTACTTTTTATTTCATTCTTATTTATTTTTTAAATTTTTATCTTTATTATTCCAATTTATAACTTGCACTATTCTCAAGTTTAAGTTTAGGTGTGAAATTGTGAACACTCTGGTAATGATGGCTGTGCTGCGAGGGTAAAATTGGCTAAAAATGTCATATCCCTTTAAAAATTGATACCTCCTGCAGCCAGCCCCTATATAAACCTCCATTGGCTCACATGATGTCAGAAGGGGGCGGGGTCACCTGCTTACATCAGCGGGTGGCCCCACCCTAGCCTTTATAAGAGCTGTCAAACAGCAAAAGACAGCAGTCTTGGGGGCGTGGCTTGGCGCGCAACGGGAATGGCAGCAGATTAACAGAGCTCTGCACACCAGCTTCCAGCCGGAATCTGCTCACGATGGGCAAGCTCAACAAGAACCCTAAAGCTACACCAGGGCCCCGTCCTCCCTGATCGTCCTTTACTCCAGAAACCCAGGACATATCTGATATATTCAGATCACAGTCCCGCGGCCGGGCTGCTACCAAGATGGCGCCGCTGGGACACGAGGCAGACCACAGTGACGACTCCATGGCAGCCTCAGAGGAGCTGGTAATTGACAATGTTCATACCAATCACCCTTTACAGCTCTCAGAGATGCACACCATTGCAGCCGACATCAAGAACACTTTTTTAAGTACACTGACAAAGCTCGAAGCTGACATTCTCTCCCTAACTGAACGCATGTCAGCTTCAGAACAGGCAGACATTAAGAGGGACAGGGCTGTAGATCACCTGGAGTCAGTAGTCTCCTCTCACACCACACACCTAATCCTCATAAACAGACAATTAGAGTATTTGGACAACAGGGGAAGGAGACAGAACATAAGAATAAGGGGGATCCCCAAATCCATAGAGCCCGCAGAGATTAAGCCTATACTACAGGCAACATTTAATGAGTTGCTGAACTGACCAAAAGACACTGAAATCAAGTTTTTAAGGGCCTACAGGGTCTTAAAACCAAAACCCCCGGACACAGCTCCACCCAGGGACATAATTTGCTGTCTCCAGAGCTTCCCACTTAAAGAGGAAATCCTCAACATGCCCAGGAAAAATGACCAAATAACTATCAATGAGCAAATCATTACCTTATAAAAAAGATCTGTCACCGATCACACTACAAAACAGGTGGGCATTACGCCGTTACTGGAGGTACTCCGGGAAAAAGGAATACCATATTGGTGGCGATTTCCCTTCGGACTGAACGCCACCTTCAGAGGCAAACAATTTTACTTAAAAATGCCCAATGAACTGCCTTCCTTTTGTGACCAATTACATCTACCACTGATGGATTTACCGGAATGGTACACCACCTCAACAGTTGACACCCCCACATTCACCATGCACATCCCCTACATCCCCTACTAAATCTCCATCCTCTAAGAAGACAAATATGGGAAACGCACAGGCCCCAACCATGGAGATTCCCCGCATGCCTCACAAGGATCCAAAAACAGGGATTACACCTGAACCAAGACGGATACTCCATGTTATCTTTCTAAGGTCATATTTTTGACCTCACCGGAGGGCAGAATTTGAAAGTTATAAGGAACAGAATCTGGCTACTGTTGCTGCAGTTGACAAATTGCTAGCGTTTTTTAGTTTGCCACATTTTTGTGCAGCCAGATATATTTTATTAACTTTCTATAGCCCTCAACCACAGTTAATCTGGTTCTTTAACCTGACCCCCTGAGGACACCTACTGGCTCCTCCCCTAATCAACGTTTCAAGCTATACATTTCCTAACATAGGAGGCACTATGAGACTATTTAGTTATTGCCTCCCCACCAATTTCCGTTCCTTGATCTGGAGTAATGAGACTCGGTGATTTACTTCTTACACCATTTCAAATATAAGCAAGAGAATATACTGATTCATGTAGCCCCAGAGGTTGAGATCCAGATCTCTTCTAGAGGGTATTTGCTATGATGACAATGGGCTTTGTTATGAAGGACAAAAACTTTAATTAAAAGGGCAACGAACACACCCCATGTTAGCCCTAGATGCAATTGTTAAGCTCATTAATCTTAAAGTCAAGACATGGCCATAACCGTCTTTTCCCCCTTAGTTCCCTCCAAGTTAAGTTATTTAATTGTCATAGCGTACTCTCAAAAACATATTCCTAGTGAACGGGACCCCTCTAGGGGGCGGGAAAGACGTGAAAGGCGCCACTGGACCTCCTGCGTCCTCTCTGTAATGGAGGCAATTATACCATGCTTTTATTTTTGAAGAGTGATCCGCAAACAGATCGCTCTTCATAGAGAATTTGTGAGGCGGTGAGGGAGCGTTGTATCGACTCCATACCCCCTGCTTTAACCCTTTGAACTCCACACTGCACAAGGTTGCGGGGCGCTTGCAGAGTGCCGCCATTCACTTGAACGGATCACAGTCAGTGGGTGCTACACCTGCTGAAAGCAAAAAGAGGAATAATTGCAGCTGCGGCATGTGAACATGCTCAGCTGCTGCCTCTACAGCTAAAAGGTTGTGGGTTGGTAAAATAATGGCTCAACCACAGTGTTTTACTGCTCCTCAACCACTAGTGTAAACAATTAAATGTTTTAATAAGTTAAAAAGATAAAGTGTGTTAGCTTATTTTTTTAACATTGATAAGTGTTAAAAAATGTTTTAATATATTTTAAAATGTTTGTTTGCATTTATTTATAAGAGTGTGTGTGTATATATATGTGTATGTGTGTATGTATATATATATATATATATATATATATATATATACACATATACACACACACACACAGTATATAAATACATATACACACACACACACGTGTGTTTGAGCTTTGGGGTGCACACCCTAATACAATGGGCTGAGCACGCCTATGTTATATGTTAATAGTACATTGTGGAAGCAGCCTCAGCCCCTGACTAGGGCCCTGTGGTATTCCAAAATCAATCATATTCACCGTATGGAAGAACTGACTGCTTCCCTGTCCAACACGGAAGAACAGTTCAGAGAAAAGTGGAGACCTTGGAGATACTTTACTGGTACGGAGGCCTACTTGCGTGAAGTGGCCAGACCTGACCCAACTTTGCACTAAATTTTAAATAACTTCCCCCTGACTATGGTACTGAGGTGATGGTTACTTTTCACTTTCCTTAAGTGAGTGACCCCCTACCCCCCCCCCCCCCGCTTACCCTCCTTTTTTCCCTTTCTCTACTCCCTCTCTGGCTCCTTTCTGCTCCTTTTTTCTTCTGTCTTGTAACAATTTATGTTACAGTAAAGTAAATTGGTGGTCCTTTCGGGAGAGGAGTGCATTCAGAAGTTTAATAATAGATTATAGCATGGTCCCAGGCTCTTGGATGGGCCTGTGGATGGGCACGCTCCGATTTCAGGATGTATATCGTTCTCCTAGTTGGCATCTTCATATAATTGTTTGTTGATTTACAAATACATACAAGCCGATGTTGGGCAGGCCCCCCGGTTGACTCTGATTTATGTGTTAACTGATGATGCAAAGACATTTTGTAATTGTCAACAATTTTCAAGGATCATATGTATATATGCAGACAGAGCCCTCCCAACTCATGGAGGCCGGGTGGCTTTGTTGTTGTGTCAAGTGTTATGAGCACTAATGCGATCCAATGTTTGTGTTTTTGGAATACTTTGCCATAATAATAAAAGAATTAAACAAAAAAATAGTACATTGTATACCCCTGTATATTGTGGTCGTTAAGGTACCTATCTAATAATTTTTTGAAATTATCGATGCTCCCCGCTGAAACCACTGCTTGTGGAAGGGAATTCCACATCCTTACCACTCTTACAGTAAAGAACCCTCTATGAAGTTTAAGGTTAAACCACTTCTCTTCTAATTTTAGTGAATGGCTGCATGTCTTTTTAAATTCCCTTTCATAGGAAAAGCTTTTTCCCTATTGTGGGGTCACCAGTACGGTACTTGTACATTGAAATCATATCCCCTCTCAAGCGTCTCTTCTCCAAAGAGAACACGTTCAATGCTTGTAGTCTTTCCCCTTTGCTGAGATCCTCCAGTCCCTTTATTAATTTTGATGCCCTTCTCTGGACCCTCTCCAGTCCCAGCAGATCCCACCTGAGGACTGGTGCCTAGAATTGGACAGCATACTCAAGATGCGGTCGGACCAGAGTCTTGTATAGTGGGAGAATTATTGTTTTATCTCTGGAGTTAATCCCCTTTCTAATGCAGGCCAATATCCCATTGGCTTTGCTTGCAGCAGCCTGGCATTGCATGCCATTGCTGACCCTGTCATTTACCAGGACCCCCAGGTCTTTTTCCATCCTAGATTCCCCCAGAGGTTCTCCTCTGTTTATAAGCATTGAAAGCATTCATCGGTGTTAAATGCTTTGTCTCAGCCGTATAACTGCTACACAGGCAGGACAGCCTGTTCTGTTGAAAAACAGCAGACTTACTGGCTAGATCACCAGGTGAAAATAAGAGAACAAAAGCCTAAAAAAGAAAATTATTGCAGACATCACATCAAAGAATTGGTAAGCTGCAATATAATAAATGTTAGTTTTATGGATTAATAGTGCTCTATAAATACATACTTGGATATTTTTTTTTTTTTTAAACCAGTTTAGTGTCACATTAGGGTTCAAGGTGAATCTCCAGATTACTGATCTCATACTTTTTGCCAATTGATAAAGTCAGCCTATGATGAAACGCTTTAGGACGCGTGACGTGTGACGTCATCTCGCAGCGATACGTGGCAGCCATATTGGTGGTTGGAAACATTTCCCTTAATGTTTCAATGATGTTTCAATGCGAGCTGTACCAAGGAGCATGTGAGTGCAATGCTTTTATTAGAATAAAACGATTTATATTTAAAATACTACACTATATTGCGCCTCTATCCCTCAATGGTTACTTTCTGAGTGACGGTTTGGAGGAGTGTGTGGCTCGGTGTGTGGTGGCTTCCGATATCCATGGGTTGTTGGACATAGTATGTGAACACACCTGGACACTACTGGTTACTGAGTGATCTGACGGGGGATTGTGTGACATGAAACAGACAGGCATACCATCTATTAACCTGACCATCTGTGTTATGCTGACCCGTCCTCTGTGATGGCGATCCGGTCCATCTGGTAAGAACCAGTGTGTACGGGTGACGGTGGTGGTCTTCAACTATATTTTACACCTATAGTTGGAACCATAACCTCATATGGAACACCCTGGTGGCAGGTTTTTGAAATAGTTTATTTACACTTATGGACATGTTAATGGACTTTCTGAGCGCTGCACCTACATATTTTTCTATGTAGTAATCAAACTACTGTATGTGTTCCTACTATAAAAGCTGCTGTTACAATAGTGTCTTTTAGTGGTACTTTGAGTAAAAATTTTAAAGGTGGTAAAAAATACAGTGAAAAGTCAATACGTGTAGTTTATCAACTAAAAGATGTACAAAAAATATGTAATACCAAAAATGTGCAAATCTCAAATAAATAATTTTAAAACCAATCCTGTTTCACTGTTTCATTAGTATGCAAAACCAAGTGTCAATCCATGACGTGAAAGGCGTTAGCAGCTATGCCTTTTGCTGACATCTGTTTGTGCCTTTATTGTACTTGTGTACATATGGATATTGCACAATAAATGGTGTTTGGTTGAAGTGCGGCCATCCAGAGACTCTTCATTTCGCTTCTAGGTGGAAGGCAATGTTGTGGCACCGATGGGCAAGGCAGTCAGCCGCAAGGTCCACGTTACTACTGACACATGGTGCAGCAAGCATGGTCAGGGGCAAAATATTTCATTTACAGCACACTGGGTAACTCTGTTTACAACTCGGAAGAATGCAGGACAGGGCTCAGTGCTGCAGATTATTTTGCAAATTCGCACTGCATCAAAATCGCAACCTGTTCATGCGAACTGATTGTGGAATGTACGTTAAGTTAACGACACCCCACAATCAGTTTGCAAAACACAGCATGATTGGCAGAATCGGATTGCAGGGGTGTGAACACCCCTGCTATCCGATTCCAGTGCGGACAAAAAAGGGTCCTTCACGAGTTTGGTCCAAATGCAATGCAAATTCAGCCATACAGTTTGTATGGCTGCATTCACATTGCACAGACATTGCATGTGATCTGCACAGCAATGCAGTGTGAATCACATGTCTGGCATCCCACTAGTGTAAACCGGCCCTAATGGTGTGTTTTTCATAGTTCATGTGACTCAAACACCAAAAAAAAAAAAAAATGTAACACGGATGCGTCAATGATGTGTTCTTGCTACGTTTCCAATGCAGTTCAACAGGGAGCTGCATTTTTTGTGCGTTTTTTTTTAACTGAGCAAAAATGCAGCAAGTAGGATTTTTAACACCACAATAGAAGTCCAACATACCTGTGTGAGCACATACATAGAATTTAAAGGCATGCATTTTTCCTGAGCTTTTCTTGTGCTAAAGGTGCCAATAATGGCCGGCGATAAATCAATATTCGTTTAAATTGATGATAATAATTAAAAAGTTGAATATCATATCTTCAATGTTTGATGTTCAATGTTTGATTATTTGTTTTGCATATATATTCCTAATTTCAGGATGGCCACGTTTATGGATCTCAATAATATGAACTGCACTGATGTAAAGAAGCTACAAAGTATTATTGAGATGGCAGCACATCGTAAGTATCGCAGTTACACGTGTTTAAAGTGATATTAAAGGCAGATTTAAAAAAAATAACAAACGTGTCATACTTACCTGCTCTGTGCAGGGGTTATGCACAGAGCAGCCTCGATACTGCTCTTTTCAGGTCCACCCACCGGCACTTCTAGCCCCTGTTGAGTGCCCCCATAGCAACCAGCTTGCTATGGGGGCACCCAAAGAGGCTTGCGCCTGAGCCCCTGCACTGTTTGTTAATTCGCACATGGAGCACGGCTTAACCCGCCCCTGCTCTCTCCTCTCTCCTTAAGCCTTTGCAACTTCTATAATTTGGCCACATGTTACAATCGTTAAAGATGACTGTACATGGTATAATGTGCTTTAGATCTCCAGACAATTATGTAGTGCAAAGGATAAATAAATATATAGTGCAGCTCTAAATGTCATGAAACACTGAAACTAGTACTGTAAAGAATGCTTATCAACATACCGGAACAGTCAGAAAGTGCAAAGTGCAATATAGCAAACCTCTATAATAATAAAAAAAAAAAGTTTTGCAGATCAAAAAATGTTCATATAAAAGTTCAATATGTGCAAACAGTGCTCTCAATATGTAATCCAATGAAGTGATTGTTGAAAAGAAGAAAAAAATACACTCTGTGCAAACGAGATGAGACCAAAATCCACTAAAGGAGTCACCCAGGGATGTGAATCCCCCACCCGGCGGAGGGGTATATACTCTTACCAGAAAGCATGGACTCTGTTACCCATGGTAAAGAGTCAACCAGGCTTATGCAACAACATGTAGAAGTTGGAAGAAGTGATCACTGGAAATCCACCAGAGCGGCGATGCAAGACCATAAAGTGATATCCAAGGGAGTAGTATTGGAACTTCCCAGATATGATGCCAAGTATATCACCAAAATATCACAGGCTCCATTATACATGGAATAAAAGGATGCTCCACATAGTGTAAAATATTTATACAACGGTATTTTAATAAAGGTAGAACACTTCCACTTAAGTAGATAAAAACAGGCACATCAAGGTATCTTTACACATGTAATATCCAAGGATCCAAACCCGCAATATCGGGGGAAAAACTCTATACAACCCGACATGTTTTGACCACACGGTCATCATCTGGGGTATGAATAAGACCCCCTGTATTGCACTAATGTATACTAATACCATCAATCACTTAAACATCATTATAACAGGCAACAATCATTTAATTATACCTGATAGTAGACTGTCATGGTGACTGGGCGCGCATTCCAAGCCTCACTCTGAGTACCATAGCTAAGAGACAGAAAGTGCTCCTGTGGAATCAAGCCACTCTGGGAGTGTGCACTCCAAGCCTCTCGCTGGGTGTGCACTCAGAGTCTCACTCAGAGTACCATACCTAAGAGACTGGAATTGCACCTGTAGAATCAAACCTCCCTCTGGGAAAAACGCAGTAATAGGTCAAAGCTCCGCCCCTACACAGTTAGAACTGCGAGTGCGGGCCATGACCAAAATGTGGATAAATTGTGTCGTGCGGTAGCACGGCAAATCCAGTAAGTGTGCACCCAGTCTAGATACCTGACAGTAAGCCATAACCTCATATAGACATATACTGCAGCACCAACCTGGCATCTGCGCTCGCTACTGTATATGCATACCATCATAATGTGAGGGTATGTGCTTATTAATAAAAGCGTTCATGTCCCAGTCTATATTCATGCCGTATGGTGAATAAGATCTTAACTGGTAAATCCAAAAGGTTTCAAGCCGTGAAACTCCCCTAACACTAGAGTCTCCCCTCCAATGTGGTATGAATGTATCTATAACTAAAAACTGGGTCCCTGTTATGTCTTTATTGTGGTATTTAAGGTAGTGTTTAGGAACACTATGAGTGGTATGACCTTTAAGGATGTTGGTTATATGTTCGTTCACTCGTACCGAGAATGAACATATGGTGCGTCCTACATTCTGTTTCGTACATGGACAGGTGAGTAAATAAACTACCTTTTTAGTAGCACATGTGGTGAAATGCTTCATTTGATATCTACATAATGTAGTAGTAGATTCAAAACTTTCAGATTTTCGCCTGCCACAAACATTGTATTGACACATGTTACATTTGCGACAAGGATTAAACCCAATAAAGTTATGGAAAAAAGGAGGGCGTGGTGGTGGATTAATGAAATTGGGTGCAATCTTACCCCTCAGGGAGGGTGCATCTCTGAAAACCACTCACGTATGCTCAGGTAATACGGGACCTAAAATCTTATCATTCTTGAGAACTCCCCAATGTCTATTTACAATATCCTTCATTTGTTTATGTTGTATAGAGAATGATGTAAAAAATGACCATTTAAATGTGTTGTTAGTAGCATCAATCTGAGTTATCCGCTAATAACATATTTTTATCAACTCTGGATACCTTTAATATTTCATTGTCAATATCAATGGCATTATATCCCTTCTCTAAGAACTTGCATTTTAAGAGTTCTGATTGATATTGAAAATCTGAAATGCTTGTACAGTTATGACGCACCCGCGTGGCACCAATTTGAGCCATGCTTTTAATTTCAAATCGTTGATAGACTATTGTTATTTCAAGCTCAAGAAAATGAATCTTACTTTTACTAGCTTCATACCAGAGGGATATCCCTCTATCAGTAATATTCAATTGTCCCTTAAAAGAATTAAGTGAATGGGGATCATCATTCCACAGGAGGAAGATTTTGTCTATATATCGGGCCCACAGTACCAATTCCGGTTTCTCCTGGGCATAGACAACATCCTCCTCCCACTGGGTAATAAATAAATTTGCCAAGCTGGGGGCAAACTTAGCAAATAAAACGTGTTCTCAAACCATAAATGATTGTGTTTAGTTGCAAATTCAAGGAGTTCCATGATATAATCCTGTTGAGCTAGAGGAAGAGTGTCCTCCTTAGAAAGATAATGATTAACAGCAGCCAGGCCGAGATGATGGGGAATACAAGTGTATAGAGAGTCTGCATCGGCTGTGACCAATATGTACTCATCCTAAAGAACAACATTTTCCAATAGTTTAATGGTATCCTTAGTATCCTTTAAATATGATGGAACATGTTGTACCAAGGGTTGTAAGTAAAAATCTATGTAACGTCCTATACGTTTTGTAACAGCATCAATCCCGCTCATTATTGGATGACCAGGAGGATTGACAGATCATTATGTACCTTACACAGAGCTAAAACAAGGAAAGTCAGTGTAACTATACTACACCAAAGAATGGGGTTCTGCCCCATCCCGTGGGATACCAAAGACAGAACACAGTTTTATAGGACTTTGAGGCCAAACCCCACACAATAAAAAATCATATTTTTATTATATATATATATATATATATATATATATATATATATAAAAATAACAAGCATATAGAGGACATATATAGAGAAATGGCATAAACAGTACTGGATCACAGATGAACACTCCGACGTTTTTACTTAAATATAGTCTTCCTCAGGGAGTTTCAAAATGGGTACAACAATACATTTTTTGACAACAGGGAGGTAAGAGCTTGAATAGGGAGGACTAACCATGTGAATGCTATCACACAGAGTTCTTGCGGTATAAACAGGAGAAATCACTTTGGGAATTCAGCTGTATAAAAAACAGGCTGAGGGAAAACTAGTGTCCCATAGCAAAAAAAGTGATATATAAAGAGCAAAATTTAAACCATCAGGGACACCAAAGTCTCCTGAAGTGAGTGCACTCCAAGCATGGTCAGACCTCCATCCCAGTGTCCAGTCCAAGCAAACCCTGATGGTTTAAATTCTGCTCTTTTTTTTTTTTTTTTTTTATATTTCAAAGTTTTATTGAAGATATGAACAAGTCAGAGAATACACGTATAGATAAATTTGCATTTTTTTTTTTAGGAGACAGACAAGGGGGGGGGAAAGGGTGGGGGGGACAGGAGGGTGAGATTTAGGTGACAAATGGTATGGGAAATGCAATACTTGAAGGTGAACTAAGGAAGGGGACAGGAGAGGGAAAGAGGCGAGGGGGACACGGGTATTTCAGAGGCTATTCTGCAAGCCAGGCTCAGCAAGTGTATATAAAATCTCCCAGAAATCAAGGGTTAGTTTGGAAGATATACCTGGATAGATAAGGGAGACCTCCTTCCCGCCCCGCAGCCCCCCCCCCCCCCCGGAGGGAGGGAGGAAGAGGCTCCGGGCGGGCAAAGTCTGCTTCCAGGGGTGGAAAGTTGGGAGATTTGACCTCAGGATGGGAATTGTGTTTGGATAAGTGCTAGGCTTATTGGATTGCAGAAATCCTCTGAGACAAAAAGAAGTGTGCTAAGTCATATTGGAAACGTTAAAACTACAGTTAAACTGAGTAGAGTTGAATGGATATACTCTTATCCTTAACTTTTGTGACTCTAGACCAGGACGGATATGCCGTAGTCCTAGCTAGCTGAATCATCACCAGAGTCTTTTGGGTTGAGCTGCCGGGGTCTCTGGTACTGGTCATAGAGGCGTGGGGGGGGGGGTGAGTCCTTCTTGAGCTTGTCTGGAAAAGGTGGTCATAATGTACATGTTCCATCTTCTGTGGATTCGCATTTGTGATCCTTGTTTGTTGGTCCAGAAATCGAGTAGTTCCCTGTATAGGAGGGTGTTTAGATGCCTCTGTACCTCCGAGATGGTAGGGGGGTGCATTTGTGTCCAATGTGACATTATCGCTTTGCGGGCTGCTAGTAGGCAGATATGTACCCATGTGTCCTTTGTGGTTCCCGGAGAGGTGAGTCCCTGGTGGGGGTTGTGGTAGTCCCCAAAGAGCATTAGGGTTGGATGGTAGTGAACAGGTTGGTTCGTAACCTTGGTAATCAGAGCCTGTACTTGTGTCCAAAAGAATGATACTTCAGGACATTGCCAGAATCTGTGCGTGAGCGACGGATTGGGCAGTTTGCACCATGGGCAGATTCTGGATCCGGGTGAAGACGGGGGGATATAATAGGGGACGTATGCCCTGTGTAGGATCTTGAGCTGTGTCTCTCTCCAGGTCTCGTTGATTGTCATTTTCAGGATTCTATTGTGGCCTTTCAAAATTGAGTCCTGGGGTAAATCCAACCCAAGTTCCTTGGACCATGCCTTTATAGAGGTGGTTTCCAGTGATTTGGAGAAGAAAGGGAGTAGGTTTCTGTATATGTGAGATGCAGTGAAGCTGTTTTTGCGTATCATGGTATCCAAGGCGGAGGGTAGAAATCTTGTTCGAGGGTTTGGGCAGAGTTTACGTACGAAAGTAGCGAGTTGGTGGATGTAAAAATTGTGGTGAGCCGGCAAATTGAAATGTTCTAATGTGGACTGGACTGGTATAGGTAACCCGGTTGTTGGGTCGAATAAGTCAATCAGTTTTCTGAGGTTGCGGTTATCCCAAATGCGGAATGCTTCGTGGTGTGTGGAGGGGGTGAACATCGGGTTTCCCCTAATGGATAGGAACTCCGAGATGTTAGCAGGGAGATGTTGGGCCCTCCTTGTGTTTCTCCATGCCACGAGGGTGTCCCTCACCAGGAGGTTGTGTTTGAGGTGAAGTGGGAGAGTATTTGGGTTGCAATGAAGAATAGATCCCAGCTCGTAAGGGTGAACCATTGCTGATTCTATGTTGTAGTTTGTGAATTTTGACTCTCTAGTCAGCCAGTCTAAACCACTGCGTAAGACACACGACAGATTATAAAGTCTAACATGTGGAAGCCCCAAGCCCCCCTCGCTCCTCGGGAGACGCAGCTTTGATAAAGCAATTCTGGGTTTTTTGCATTTCCAGAGAAAGGCTGTGATGCCTCGATCACGTTTTTGGAGGTCTGAATGTTTGATTAAAATAGGAATAGTTTGCATAGGGTATAGTAATTTGGCAAAGCTGATCATTTTGAATAGGCAGCATCTCCCCGTGAGCGTGAGAGGCAGGTTCATCCAGGATTCTAGCTGGGCTAATATTTTCGAAATAATTGGGGGAAAATTAAGAGAGTAGATTGAGGAAGAGTCTCTGCCGATGTTAACGCCTAAGTAGGTGATGTGGTGCTGAGCTATGGGAAGCGGAGAGGTTGTAATCCACTTAGCCTTGTTGTTAGGTTGGAGGGGTAGGATTTCGCTCTTGGTGAAATTTATTTTCAGGCCCGAACATTTTCGGAATAGGTTAAAGGTGTCCATTATAACTGGGAGATCTTTATGTGGGTCAGAAGTAAAGATCAAAATGTCGTCCGCAAACAGTGCGACTCGAATCTCCTTGTTTCCCAGGTTGATACCATGAAGGGGGGTATTGGAGATAAGATATCGAGAGAGAGGTTCCAGTGCAATATTGAATAAGAGTGGGGATAAGGGGCAGCCTTGTCTGGTCCCCTTGTGGAGGGGGAAAGGGTTAGATATAATCCCTGCTGCCACCACCTGCGCCTGGGGGGCCGCATAAAGGCTTCTGACAAAGTGAATAAAAGGGCCTGAAAATCCGAACTTGTCTAGAGCCTGGAATAGCCAGGGGAAACTCACGTTGTCAAAAGCCTTCTCGGCATCGAGGGTAATTATGGCTAAATTTTGGGATGGGTGCGACTTCGCATAGTCCAGTACTGCTAGAACTTTTCGTATATTGGAGGCGGCCGTTCCACCTTGGGTGAACCCTGCCTGTGCAGGGTGAATCAGTGAGGGCAGGATTTTTGCTAAACGGGACGCTATTATTTTTGAAAGTAATTTCGAGTCTACATTTAGTAAAGAGATGGGGCGATAAGATCCTGGGTCCTGGGGGTCTTTACCTTTTTTTTCGATTAGTTTTATGTAGGCCTGGTGGCCGGTTGGTAAATAGGGGTCTCCTTGCCAAATTCCATTGAAAACCCGAACTAGTTCTTGAGGGATATAGGGCATCGTGAGTTTGTAGAATTCGGCGGTTAAGCCGTCAGGGCCAGGAGATTTGTGGTTGGAGAGGTTTTTTAATGGCCTGTTCAATTTCTACCCCACTGATAGGCGCGTTTAGGGCTTCTAATTGAGTAGGCTCTATATGTGGAAGTGTCGAGTTATTTAAGAAGGTATCTGCTGCTAGAGGTTCTAGATTATCCGTAGCATATAAAGAGGAGTAGTATTGAAGGAGAATTTCATTGATTTTCTCCGGTCTGGAGGTTAGGTTTCCTGAAGTATCTTTAAGGTGAGTAATATGGGTAGGCTTGTATTGGCCTTTACTTAATCTGGCAAGTAGTTTTCCCGCCTTGTTCCCCTGTTTGTGCAGTGTGAGATCTCAGTGTGCGGTATGAATACGGTCTAGATGATCTGCCCACGTTTCGAATTGTTGTTTGGCTGTCTGCCATTTTTCTCTATTTTCTGGGGTATTATGTTGTTAAAGGGCCCTCTGTGTCTCTCTCAACTGCTTACTCGTTTCTGTATATCTTTTGGTGGCGTTTTTCTTGTAATGGGCCGCGTAGGCAATAATTTTGCCGCGGAGGACGGCTTTCCCCGCATCCCAGTAAAGGTTTGGGTTGGGGCAGTGGGGTCTGTTGTTGTTGGATTAGTCTTCCCAGGTCGTGCGTAGTACCTCTTGTAGATGTGTGTCCCCTGCTAAATATGAGGGGAATCTCCAAATCTTAGGAGAGGTAGGGACTGTGAGATCTGATATAGTGACTGAAACTGGGCTATGATCAGAGATAGCTATGTTGTGGATGTGGGACTCCCTGACATAGTGTAATGCTGAGTGTGAGGCGAATAAGTAGTCGATTCTTGAGAACGACCCATGAGGTGGGGAATAAAACGAGTATTCTCTTCCCGTGGGATGGGATAAGCGCCATATGTCAATTAGATTCGTGTCGGAGGCAAATCGTTCCAACAGGGAAGGCGTACTAGGGAGACTGGCATGTAGTTGGGGGACCTTGTAGGAAGATCTGTCTTCCGCCGGGTTGCTCACCGTGTTGAAGTCACCTCCAACTAGGTGTGGTAAGTGTGGCTTTTTCAGTAACCATCTCGTGGTCTCCTGGAAGAATGGCAGGGTTGGTGAGTTTGGGGCATATATGTTTGAAACCATGATATCTTTTGACTGAAATCTGAGATGTAATGTCACTATACGGCCTGAGGAGTCACACTTCTCCTCTATGATGGATGGCTGTAGTTTTTTATGTATAAGAATTATGACTCCGGCTTTCCTGCCTACCGCAGGCGAGCCATGTACACTCCCTACCCAGAATTTTCGGAGACAATGGAAATCATCCGCACCGAGGTGGGTCTCTTGAAGGAGAGCCACGTCAGTGCGGAGGCTTTTGAGGTGCCTGAGGACTTTGGTTCGTTTGGAGGGGGACCGTAGTCCTTTTACGTTCCAGGATACTACCCGTATGAATGTAAAAAACTGGAAGGGGTTCTGTTGTGATGTTTGTATAGTGTTTGTGTGTTGAGCAAGAAGGACTCACGGTTTAGCAGTGGTGGTGGTTTAATCTCTCTAGGGTGAACATCGGCAGTCTCTTTCCGTGTAAGGTGGGAGCAAGAGCTTGAGTAAAGACTGTAAGAAACAAAAAGGAACATTAGTACAAAGAACAATAACATAATCTTTCTACACTTCGCTTTTTTCCTCATGAGTCAACAAACTAATGCGCAGCTGGTCCGCTCAACAGGCCATGGTATAAGTGAGATAATGGAGGGAAGAACTCAGCAATGAAAGAGAGAGCTTTAGCCGGTATGTTAGTGAGCACCGGGTTGTGAGGTTCAGTATTACTGGCAATTGGGCAGCGGGGAAGGGGCGTAGAGTCCTGTATTGCCGTTTGATGTGAGGGTGATTGGATTGTATTAAGTGTGGATCAGAGAAATACCCCCGTTGTTGTTGGGGCGTAGGCATTTTGCTGAGTCCTTTCTGGGGCTCCTTTGTTCCCTGGAGCCCGGCGAGGCCAGATCTTGGGTCGTAGCGGGGCTGGTGCGGGTGGAAGTTAATGATCTGAGGAAAGTCTCAGCTTCTCTGGGGGTTTGGAAGGAAAGCTGTTTGCCATCATTTGTTTGGATTCGTAGTGTTGCTGGGAATGCTAGAGAGAAGCGTATTTTTAGTTTGTAGAGGTCTGAGCAGACGGCCTGAAAGGCCTTACGTTTTTTGGACACTTCGGCAGAATAGTCCGCAAATAAGAGTAGGCTAGCTCCTTCTATTTTCAGGTTTCGATTTTTCCTGAAGGCTTGTAGGATTTCCAGTTTGTCAGCATAGTTTAAATACTTTACTATTACTGCCCTGGGAGATTTGCGGTTAGGATCTGGAGGGCCAATTCTGTGTGCACGTTCGACGGTGCAAGGCGCATGCAGGCCAAGCGCCTCAGGGATAAGTGAGGAGCAAATATGGGCGGGAGCATTGTTGGGACAGTCTTCGGGTAGGCCTATTATCCTTAGATTGCTCCTTCTGGACCTATTTTCTAAATCTTCTAGCTTTTCTTGTATGGCTGAGAATGCTTTATCATGGGTTTCCATCGTGCCTGATATCTGGTATAGTTCGTCATCAATGTCTGACACCCTGGCTTCTACTGCAGAGAGTCTGCGGGCCTGCTCGCCTAGCTCCCTCCTCAGCTGTGCTATCCCCGCCTGGACTGCAGTGTCTACTGCCTTGGATATATTGGGTAGGAGGAGTGCAGCTACAGCTTGGGCTATTTTAGCATACTCATCTGTCGATTCAGCGTCCCTGGGCTCCGGGGCCTGTGTGTCAATGGAAGTAGCTGCCTGATCCGCGCTCGCGGCCATCTTGGTACACCCTTGTGTCGGGCCTCCTGTTTCAGCGCGGCCCGGAGCGGCTGGCTCTGACCGCTGTGAGGTTAAAAAGCGGTCCATTGGGTGCCTGGGTGCTTCCCCTTGCCGGTCCGATGGTTGTGTGGCGCCAAGTCCCGGTGTTATTGGCCGTATTTGAGCCTGTGTGAGCGGAGCTGTGCGCGCTCACTCTTCCCTCATGAGGAGCCGGAACCGGAAGTCTAAATTCTGCTCTTTATATATAACTTTTTGGCTACGGGACACTAGTTTTCCCTTAGCCTGAGTAAACGTGGTCAAAACATAGCCAGGGTTCGGTAACCAAAGCGAATAGTCAGAGCAAACCAGTGAAACAGGAGTCCAGAGATGAGCGAGGTCAAACAAACGGAATGCAGGGTCAGGAACCAGGAGGAGAGTCAGCCAAGCAGGGTCTTGAACCCAGGAAACAGAAGGGAACATCAAACAGGCAAAGTCTTTCACAGGAGCACACAGCAGATCTGATCCGGGTAGTTTATATAGCAGCAAAGCTGGCTTAACAAGGCAGGATATGGTCATCAGGTGAGACAGAGTGGAAGCTGAGACTGGCAATTAACCCTCAGCTGAGCAGCTTGCTCTGAGAAGGGAGAGCTGAGCCCAACCCTGACAGGATCTCTACATAGCTGAGCATAAGTATCCTCATTACTGAGTATCTGGAGCATTTCTTTTTGATAGTCACTTTTGTCTAGAACCACAATACCACCACCTTTGTCCGCCGGACGGACAACCAAATCTTTTCTTTCACATAATTGTTTAAGTCCTAATCGAATTTAGGGATTTTTCTTGAGTTTTCTTAATGGATAATTTCTCTAGGTCATTCAATGCCAAATCACAAAAAACAGATATAGATGGAGCCATCTGGTCTGGAGGGTTGAATAAAGATAGATTCAATAGACCTGAATGTACATACAACCACAGAATATTGTCTAGGAGGGTTAGAAATTAAATGTCTTTGGACAATGAGTCTCCGAGTATGTTTGTGGACATCAATAAGTGTGATGAATTTATTCAGCTTCTTAAGGGGGGGGGCAAACTTCAGTCTGTTGTCCAAGGTTAACTTCTCAGCATCAGACAACTCTGCTTTGCTGAGATTGAAAATTACATGGCCAGCCATGTTCTATTTCTTTTTCCTCTGGACACTCCTCCCCACAACATCATGTGAGTCATGATTATGAGAACTTCTACATCCAACAATTGGAATGCCAATCATCACATCCCTTATTGGCATGACTACCATGAAGGGAGGTCTCCCATATGCACATATAACCGTATTTCACCCATGAGAGAGGACTATTCACGTGATGGACGTCATAACTCTCACTCATATATTAGAAGAGATAGTGATTATAATTCCAGGTCCCCTTTTAATTATAATCAAAGTCATACTGGTCAAAGTAACAGTTGGGGTTTTCCCAGGGAAACACAGGGATACAAAAGAGGCCCCAAACCCAGAGAGGCTCCAAAGGGGGGAGGAGAGTCCAGATTATAGCTGGCCATGGAATTTTCAATCTCAGCAAAGCAGAGTTGTCTGATGCTGAAAAGCTGCTGATGCTGATGTCTGAACTTTAGACAAAGGATTGAAGTATATTCCCCCCAAGAAGCTGAATAAATTCAGCACATTTATTGATGTCCACAAATATATTTGAAGACTCAATGTCCAAAGACATTTTATTTCTAACTCTCCTAGACAATATTCTGTGGTTGAATCAGGCAGCAATGTACATTCAGGTCTCTCAAATCTATCTTTATTCAACCCTCCAGGCCAGGTGGCTCCATCTATATCTGTTTTTTGTGATTTGGTATTGAATGACTTAGAGAAATTATCCGTTAAGAAAACTCATGAACATCCCCAAATTCAACTAGGACCTAAACAATTATGTGACAGAAAAGATTTGGTTGTCCAAAAAAAAATGCTCCACATACTGTGATGAGGATACTTATGCTCAGCTACGTAGAGATCCCACTATTGCTTTTAAGCGAGTACTGGGTTGGAACTAGTTGAGAAAGGTTTTGAACAAGGGATCTTGGATAAAAAGGATAAATCCTACCTAGTCCCCCTTGCACCCAGAATCACTATCATGTATTACCCCCCCCCCCCCAAGGTACATAAAGATCCTGTCAACCCTCCTGGTCACCCAATAGTGAGCGGGATTGATTCAATTACAGCCCATATAGCACGTTACATTTTTACTTACAACCCTTGGTACAATGTGTACCAACGTATTTAAGGGATACTAAGGATAACATTAAACAATTGGAAACCAGGATGAGTACATACTGGTCACAGCTGATCTGGCCTCTCTATAGACTTGTATTCCCCATCAACTCGGCCTGGCTGCTGTTAAACATTATCTTTTTAGGGAGGGCTCTCTCCCTCTAGCTCAACAGGATTATTCCATGGAACTCCTTAAATTTGCAACTAAACACAATTCTTTTTGGTTTGAGAACAAGTTTTATTTACAATAAAGGGGCATTGCCATGGGGGCTAAGTTTGCCCCCAGCTTGGCAAATGTATGTATTGCCCAGTGGGAAGAGGATGTCGTTTATGCCCAGGAGAGACCAGAATTGGTACTATGGCTCCGATATATAGACAACATCCTCCTACTGTGGAATGGTGATTCCTATTCACTTAATTCCTTTATGTAACAATTTAATATTAATGATAGAGGAATATCCCTCTGGTATGAGGCTAGTAAAAGTAAGATTCATTTTCTTGACCTTGAAATAACAATAGTCAATCAACGACTTGAGATTAAAACATACTTCAAGCCTCCCGACCAGAATGATTACATTCCAGTCGACCGACAGCTGTCACTGTAGAGCATTGCTCAAATTGGTGCCATACAGCCAATTGTTATGGCTGCATCATAACTATACAAGCATTTCAGATTTTCAATACCAATCACAACTCTTAAAATGCAATATAATGCCATTGATATTGACAATGAAATATTAAAGGTATCCAGAGTTGATAGAAATATGTTATTAGCGGATAACTCTCGTCAGATTGATGCTACTAACAACAAATTTAAATGGTCATTTTTTACATCATACTCTATACAACATAATCAAATCAAGTATATTGTAAATAGACATTGGGGAGTTCTCAAGAATAAGATTTTAGGTCCCTTATTACCTGAGCATGCAGGAGTGGTTTTCAGAGGTGCACCTTCCCTGAGGGGTAAGATTGCACCCAATGTCATTGATCCACCACCATGTCCTTCTTTTTTCCATAACCTTATTTGGTTCAATCCTTGTCGTAGGTGTAACGTGTATCAATACAATTTTTGTGGCAGGCGAAAATCTGAAAGTTTTGAATCTACTACTACATCATGTAGATATCAAATGAAGCATTTCACCACATGTGCTACTAAAAATGTAGTTTATTTACTCACCTGTAAGAAACAGTATGTAGGACACCATACGTTCATTCTCGATACGACTGAATGAACATATAACCAACATCATTAAAGGTCATACCAATCATCATGTTCCTAAACACTACCTTAAATACCATAATAAAGACCCGACAGGGACCCAGTTTTTAGTTAAAGATAAATTCATACCACATTGGAGGGGAGAATCTAGTATTAGGGGGTTTCACAGCTTGAAACCTTTTGGATTTACCAGTTGAGATCTTATTCACCGTACGGCATGAATATAGACTGGAACATCAACAATTTTATTAATAAGTCTTGATAATTTTTGAATTTTTGAACTTTATAACGTTATTATTTTTGAGCTTTTAGCGCTAAAACTTTATACTTTTCTGTTGTGAATAATTTTATATAGGTTAGCACATACCCTCACATTATGATGCTATGCATATAGCCTGTGCCGACGCCTAGTTGGCGCTGCAGTATATGTCTATATGAGGTTATGGCTTACTGTCAGGTATCTAGACTGGGTGTGCGCTTACTGCGTTTGCTGTGCTAGCGCGCAACACCATTTCTCCACGTTTTGGTGGTGCTAGTATTGTGTCATGGCCCGCACTCGCAGTTCTGACTGTGCAGGCGTGGTCTTTTTCCCAGAGAGAGGTTTGATTCTACAGGTGCAATTCCAATCTCTTAGTTATGGTACTCAGAGTGAGACTATAATGATGCTTAATGGATTTATGGTATTAGTATATATTAGCGCAATACAGGGGGCCTTATTCATACCCCAGATGATGGCCGTTTTGTCGAAACATGTGGGGTTTTATTGAGTTTGTCCCCTGATACTGCGCGTTTGGATTCTTGGATATTACACGTGAAAAGATATCTTGACGTGACTGTTTGTATCTACTTAAATCTAAGTGTTCTACCTTTATTAAAATACCTCTGTATAAAGATTTTACACTATGTGGAGCATCCTTTTATTCCACTTTTATTCCATGTACAATGGAGCCTGTGATATTTTGGTGATATACTTGGCATCATATCTGTGAAGTTCTACTACTACTTCTATACTACTCCTTTAGATATTGCTTTATGTTCTTGCATTGCCGCTCTGGTGGTGTCAAGAGACCACCTTCGCCCCTGGAATTTAGGCCAGGAGACCTATGTGTGGACGCATGTAGCGTTTGCGCGCATTCGCGTGGATGTGTTCGCGCGCCTGTGCACGTGTGCGCGTGCGTATGCACCGGCACAGGCTCCCAAAAGGCCATTTAAGCTGACAGCACCCTTCAATCGGTGCTGTCCGTTATACAGCGTTCCTGTGTTCTATAGCGATCTGTTCTGAAGACCTCCTGTTTACCTTTGACTCAGCTTGACCTGTATCTGTCTGGTGTCTTTTTATTGTTGTAGATTTTGCTGTGCAACTGTACATGCATACCCTTCTGAAAATAAGCATGGTCTCTATTGATTGCCTTTTTTATGGCTACACTTTCATATTTTAGATCTGCATAGATCTCTGGATTTCTAAAATGAGAACAGGGCATATGGATAGTAAAAACAAAATGATGGAATAATTGCACAGTAAATGACATGTTTCATTGCACTGTAAAAAAGACATGCATAATGTAATGGATTGGTGAACTCTAATTTCCAGTCAAATTAAGTACCGTATATACTCGTGTATAAGTCGACCCGTGTATAAGCCGACCCCCCTACTTTTGCCCAAAAAATATGGGAAAACTTATTGACCCACGTATAAGCCTAGGGTGTGAAATACACAAGACCGACGACGTAAAGTGTGGGATCCGAATATGCACCCAGTTATTCAAAAGGGTATAAAAAACCCGTTTTCATC
>BLSH010396836.1:60364-76223 GCA_018402905.1 Glandirana rugosa
ACGTAATTATAGGGACACAGGACCGTAAATGCCAGGACACAGGGATATTAATGCCAGGACACAGGGATATTAATGCCAGGACACAGGGATATTAATGCATATTAATGCCAGGACACAGGGATATTAATGCATATTAATGCCAGGACACAGGGATATTAATGCCAGGACACAGGGATATTAATGCCAAAACACAGGGATATTAATGCCTATTAATGCCAGGACACAGGGATATTAATGCCAGGACACAGGGATATTAATGCCAGGACACAGGGATATTAATGCCAGGACACAGGGATATTAATGCCAGGACACAGGGACTGTAGCCAGAACACATAAGGGATGAGTAAGGTAGTTTAGTTTCACATTAAGCAGAGCTGTGCTGCTTCTAAGAGCCGTTCTGTGCTTGTAAGTGTGACTAAACACATTGGAATGTAGAGAATGCTGAGAGAGAGCTGCAGCACTTCACAGAGATCAGGAGGTGGGCGGGACTGAACAGCTAACATCAGCTTGTCCCGCCCACCTCCCAACATCAAGATGAAAATCTGACATCTCTCTCGGCATTCTCTGTATTCCAATGTGTTTAATCACACTTACAAGCACAGAACGGCTCTTAGAAGCAGCACGACTCTGTTTAATGTGAAACTGCTGATCACCCACAGACACTGACTCGGGTATAAGTCGAGGGGGTTTTTTTCCAGCACAAAAAATGTGCTTATTGGCATATGAATAACGAAAAAAACCCTCACGTATGGGACTTTAAGCGGTAACAAAAACTTGTAACATAGAGTGAAGTATAAGATAAAAATACAAAATCTTTACTATGTCAAAGACCATAAAAGCATAGTATACAAAACTGGAGTGACTATTTATATGATATATATAATCCAGTATAGTAGATTACAAAGTTTCCACTTTGGATCACCAAACAAATGACCTCCAGATGGTGAATACCCAATGCATTTTGAAATGTACTTTCTTCTTCAGGGGTGTATATGAAGCAAAGTGGGGACCTACCTCCTATAATAGAAGCATAACATTAGAAAAATGTCATATATTACAACACAGTGCATATTTTTAAACCTTCTTATTGTATACATATATCATATAGACAATACATGTTGGGAAATGACTGAGTATTGTATAGGAATAGCAGTAATTAAAACCATAGATTGTCCTCCAATTATCACCAGGGAATAGCTAGGCCAAGTGATCCAAAGTGGGAACTTTGCAATCTACTATACTGGCTTATATATGTACCATATGAATAACCACTCCAATTTTGTATACTATGCTTTTATGGTATTTGATATAAATAAAGAGTTTGCATTTTTACATTATACATCACTCTGTTGCAAGTTTTTGTTGCCACTTAAAGTCCCTTTTAGGCCTCATAGACACAGACGTTTTTTGACGCCGGCATTTTCTGGCGTTTTTTGCTGCTCTCCATGTTAGTCAATGGCCCCATAAAAACGCTGACGTTTTTGAGCTGTAGGTGGCGTCGGCGTTATTGAGCTGAAACTAGAACCCACGGCCATCGCGTTCTGAGGCTGTAACGTTTGGCATTTTTTGACGCCAACGCCGCAAAACGCCAGCAAACGCCAACTAACCCCAACAAACGCCAACTAATATTGTACCGGCGTTTTCCAGCGTTTTTTGACGCCAACGTTTTTAGGTTGAAAAATAGCAGAGGGATGATTTTTTTTAAAAACCGCCTATTGACGCCGACGCTCACTAACGCTGATGCATAATGCTGAAAAACGCTGATTTTTTTTCCTTGACGTCGGGCCCAACGTTTTGTTTATTTTTAAAGATACGCCCGTGTGTATGAGGCCTTAAAGTTTAACATTTTTTCGTTATCCATACAACTACTGTGTGCTTTCCACTGCCTGCTGTCTCAGCTATTTCCACCTGCCATCTGATTCCTTTTATTATCCCTCTTACTCTGCTGCTCTCCCTCTAGTTTCTCATCACTAGCTTTTCTGTTCAGAATAATGAACAGGGAGTAAAAACATGCTCTCATGTGTTCTCTTCCTCTGTTTGTGAATGAACAAGGAAGCGCCCAGTAGTGAGCATCTCTGCGTTCATTGTTTTTTCTGTGTTTATTATTGTTGCGTGCTGGGGAGAAGGAGATTAAGGACTCTGGGGTGGATTTCCTAAAGGCAAATAGATTGTGCACTTTGCAAAGTGCAATTGCACTCTGTAAGCACAGTCGCTCCAGAGCTTAGTAGATGGGCAGAAGCTCTGATCATCCAATCATGTGCAAGCAAAAAGGCTCAGGATGTGCCCGCAGCTGTCAGCCTATCCATGCCTGGGTCAGGCACCAAATTAAAGTCCCCTAGAAGGACAGCTTTGTCAGTAGCAAGCTCCAATATCTGGGCCGTAATCTTGTTCAGCAGCACAAGAGAAGCAGGAGGCGATAGATACAGACCAACAATAACCCACTTTATGCTATGAATCTCCCCCCCTCGCAAAAATAGAATAAGTGGAGTGGTAATGGTGTCCAACCCTTGGTTTTTGAGTGCGAGAGTTCTGCTACCCACCAAGTGAGTCTCCTGAAGGACACATATTGTGGATTGTATGCTTTAAGGAATTGGAACATGAGGGATCACTTTGTTGGGTTATTGAGCCCCCTGGTGTTCCAGGACAAAATATTAAAACAGGACATGAGTACCATCTAGTAGATAGTTGCTAGGATCAGTAGCCGTGTGTGCCCCCAGACCGGACCTCTGGACCCAAAGGGCGTAGGGGAACATATACAGCACTAGCAGTAGCAAGGAACCAGGCACAGTAATGGAAAAATATAATGTCGTGCAATGAACAATAACCATAAAACATACAGTAAGGTCCATAAGTATTGGGACATCAACACAATTCTAATGTTTTTGGCTCTATACACCACCACAATAGATTTGAAATGAAACAAACACTGTGTGCTTTAACTGCAGACTTTCAGCTTTAATTTGAGGGTATTTACATCCAAATCAGGTGAACGGTGTAGGAATTACAACAGTTTGTATATGTGCCTCCCCCTTTTTAAGGGACCAAAAGTAAAGGAATAATTGGCTGCTCAGTTGTTCCATGGCCAGGTGTGTGTTATTCCCTCATTATCCCATTTACAAGCTGCAGATAAAAGGTCCGGAGTTCATTTCAAGTGTGCTATTTGAATTTGGAATCTGTTGCTGTCAACTCTCAATATGAGATCCAAAGAGCTGTCACTATCAGTGAAGCAAACCATCATTGGGCTGAAGAAACAAAACAAACCCATCATAGAGATAGCAAAAACATTAGGTGTGGCCAAATCAACTGTTTGGAACATCCTTAAAAAGAAAGAATGCACCGGTGAGCTCAGCAACACCAAAAGACCCGGAAGACCACGGAAAACAACTGTGGTGGATGGCCAAAGAATTCTTTCCCTGGTGAAAAAAACACCCTTCACAACAGTTGGCCAGATCAAGAACACTCTCCAGGAGGTAGGAGTATGTGTGTCAATGTCATCAATCAAGAGAAAACTTCACCAGAATGAATACAGAGGGTTCACTACAAGATGTAAACCATTGGTGAGCCTCAAAAACAGGAAGGTCAGATTAGAGTTTGCCAAACAACATCTAAAAAAGCCTTCACAGTTCTAGAACAACATCCTATGGACAGATGAGACCAAGATCAACTTGTACCAGAGTGATGGGAAGAGAACAGCATGGAGAAGGAAAGGAACTGCTCATGATCCAAAGCATACCACCTCATCAGTGAAGCATGGTGGTGATAGTGTCATGACGTGGGCATGTATGTGACTGCTTACAAAATCAGCAGAATGAATTCTGAAGTATTCCGGGCAATATTATCTGTTAATATTCAGCCAAATGCTTCAGTACTCATTGGACTGCACTTCACAGTGCAGATGGACAATGACCCTAAGCATACTGCGAAAGCAACCAAAGAGTTTTTTAAGGGAAAGAAGTGGAATGTTATGCAATGGCCAAGTCAATCACCTGACCTGAATCTGATTGAGCATGCATTTCACTTGCTGAAGACAAAACTGAAGGGAAAATGCCCCAATAACAAGCAGGAACTGAAGACAGTTGCAGTAGAGGCCTGGCAGAGCATCACCAGGGATGAAACCCAGCGTCTGGTGATGTCTATGCATTCCAGATTTCAGGCTGTAATTGACTGCACAGGATTTGCAACCAAGTATTAAAAAGTGAAAGTTTGATATATGATTGTTAATCTGTCCCATTACTTTTGGTCCCTTAAAAAGTGGGAGGCACATATACAAACTGTTGTAATTCCTACACCATTCACCTGATTTGGATGTAAATACCCCCAAATTAAAGCTGAAAGTCTGCAGTTAAAGCACATCTTATTTGTTTCATTTCAAATCTATTGTGGTGGTGTATAGAGCCAAAAACATTAGAATTGTGTAGATGTCCCAATATTTATGGACCTGACTGTATGAACAAATTAGCCCACAAAGGGAAACTTTCCTCTCCCTCCCCACCCACCCCCCCTAAATCGGGGAGTGTATCCCACCCAAAAACCAGATTGGCTCACCGGCCGCAAAGGGGGGGTCCTGTGCAAGAGGCGAACTCCCCCCCCGCAGGAACTCCCCCCCCCCCGCAGGAACGTTTCTGGGGGTACAGAGCTGACAAAATCACTCCCTGTAGTCGAGGCGTCCACCGTGTATTGGAGGAGCTGGAACTAGCTGTAGTATGTACCAAAGGGAACAAGTCTCCTGGGTTAAATCAGCAACAGGGGATAAAGCAAACACTGTATAAGATTTGTGATGGGTTTCTGCACTGTAGACACCTGTCCGAGCCAGGGGCATGGACTTAAAGTGGAGTTGCACCCTATTAAAAGTCAGCAGCTACAAAAAGTGTAGCTGCTGACTTTCAATAATCAGACACTTACCTGTCCCAGGCTCCGGTGATGCAGCCGCCCGCAGCGTTGCTCTTCTCCCCCTCCTCCGTACGGCACTGGCATCACAAGTGTGGGCACCCAGCTTTGGCTTCAAAGCCAGGCACGCACTGCGCTTGCGCGAGTCGCGATGCACGCTGTGAATGGTTGGCGTATCTTCTGGTACCTGTGACGTGTCCCAGAAGATCGTCGAGAGGGAGGTGAACTTCCTTCCGGTTCCGCAGCACCAGAAAACTGGGTGGTCCCCCCCAAAAAATGACATGCCAATTGTGGCATGTCAGGGGGTCACCTTCCCTTAAAGTGGAAGTTCCACTTTTGGGTGGAACTCCACTTTAAGTTACAAATTCCTCAACTGAGAAAGCGCAACAGGGGCTAGGGTAGTAAAGTAGGATCCATAGTGACTTTTCCCTTATCAGTGCTGGACCAGGGGCACATACCAACAAGTAGTCCTAGTCTCTGGATCAATGGAAGGATAAGAAACCGCAGCTCCAGGTAAGTGTATGTATACACTCACCAATAAAAAAATATTGAAAATATGAGCAAAAGTAGGGTATGGAAGTGGGGGGGGGGGGGGTGAGAAGGATAGCAGAATGAGATATAGTATTTATCATCACATGTGTTTTATGCTATATCTCTTTCTGGTATACTCAGTTACTGAGGTTTACAAGGTCTGGGACGCAGTTGCACGATCACCACCTGTACTAGTCATCATTGAATGGTCACTACCTGTTTTATTAATCAATGTATGTATATATAGTACTATTAGTTGATTGTGAATGTATGGTTTTGACAAAGCACTCTTTGAAGTGTGAAACACATCAACCTATTTTTGCTCATATTTTCAATAAAAGAATCTGCTTTTTATCGGTGAGTGTGCTGCCATTCTGGATTTTTCTTCTCATAGTCCTAGTCTCTGTATCATGTTGGTTAGGACGTGCCACCCGTCCATGAGCCCAATGCAAATGTTAAAGATCAAGGCATGGCAAAATCTGGCAAGTGAAGAAATGTGCACAACAGCTAAGCAAATAAGGCACAACAGGTGCAAGGCAAGTATTAAGATCACTCACAAAGCTTTCCAGCAGACAGGGCAGGGGAGGTTAAGCCAGCAGGGGCCTCACAGCAGTTAAGAGCCAAAGATGAAGGTCCAAACAAAGCAAAAAATAGCCGTGGGGTCAGCGGTGGGGTGGCAGGGACTCCAGCCAGGCTGAGGCTTCTCTAGGTGATGTAAAGAAGCAGGTCGTCACTCCGTCTTGGATCCTTAGAGGGGCTGGAAACAGGACGCTGTAGTGAATACGGCCACCATCACATCCGCCAGGACTGGCAGCGGGGAGCCAGTCAGCTCTCTGGGGTCAGTCTGGGAGGTCATGTGAGCACAGCGTTTGAAGCAGGGCGCCACCTGTGAGACAGGAGTTAGCGGGGATTCCTTTGGGATCGCTAGACAGTGGAGCTTCTTCCCGTTCCCAGAATGTGCAACCGACGATCAGCGTCCCATTCAGGTGTCAGGCAGGTCTATAGAGGAGGAAATACACCCACAGGAACAGAAACTATGCCAGCAATGCAGCAGAGCTCAAGGAGATGCGGCCGCTCAGGTCGCCATCTTGGACACGCCCCCGGGTTTGTCTTATTTAGTGACAATACTTATGTTAAAAAAGAAAAAACATATGCACCATAATTCACTACACACATTGCAGTAATGCATGTTACAACCATTAAAGCGGTAGTAAACCCATGCATTTAACAGGTTAAAAACCAGTCACATTTCCGGCATGTGCCGGAAATGTAACACTCCCATTGGTTGTGCTCTAAACCAAACTGTCAAACCATCCAATGGTTGGTGTCATAGCTGATCACATGTGCAGCATCATGGCAGTTGTAGATTAAACAGAGGCCAAGATGGCAGCTTCCTTGGCTGAAAATGATAGGAGGGTTTACTACCACTTTAAGGCATTGTGGTGCCATTATTTTTAAGCAGTCTTCCTATGCACTATAACACTAAAAAATGAACATGACCTTTTTTTCAATACAGCACAGGTATTCCCAGTGTGTGCATTGTGCTGCTTTGAAACACAAACATTTTGGTGTGCTTGCATGGTGGATTTATGTATGTATGGTACTGCAAGTCAGCCTCCAGCTTTTTAGCATATCTTTTATTTACAGTTTTGTGATTTTCACTGCATCAAAAAAAAAGGCACAACTTTACAAATATGTATTTATTAACTCAAAGTTTTGTGTTGGGTTTATTAGGAATTGTGAAAGTTAGGCTGTGCTTGTCTGCACTAATAATGAATTAAGTGTATTTGCACAACTATGACGTGATATTTACAAAATCAGCAACACCATCTTTTACATACTCTGATAGCTGTACATGAACAAAGATGAAAATGTGAAAAATTGGGAAAAATGGTCTGGCCACCTAAGATGAAAAATAGAGCAGGGCCTAGCTGCAAAAGTGTTAAATGACTCCCTGGAAACTGAGATATGGGAGCTGCTTTTTTGTAGTTTCTTAAATATGGAGCCTTTGGGGTTGTCTTCCAGATCTAAAGCTCATTCCCATTTAGTCAGTGAACTGGAACAAGCATGCAACCACTAAAGTCTGAACTTTGCTTTCTTCCTTGTTAAAAAAAGTCCTAACAGCTTCCATATTTTTTTCCTTACAGGTTACCTTTAAAGCAGCGGTCCCCAACCTTTTTGGCATCGGGGACTGGCTGCGTTGAAGAAAATTGTGCCAAGGCCCAGGGAAGGGGGGCACGTGGAGGGGTATGCAAATTTTGCAGGCAATTTGTCAGTGCAATGATGGTTGATATGGTGTAAGGGTTATTGAAGTGCATTATTTCTATTATTAATAATTATTAATATTATTATTATTATTATTATTAATAGTCCAACTCACCATAATGCAGTATCAGTCACTTGCCACGTTGCCTGCCACCAGATGTGGACTGTCACTTGCTATGTTGCCTGCCACCAGATGTGGATTGTCACTTGCCATGTCAATTGCCACCAGATGTGGATTGTCACTTGCCACGTCACCTGCCTTCAGATGCAGTTTGTCACTTGCAACATCATCTGCCACCAGATGCGGATTGGCACTTGCCACGTTGTCTGCCACCAGACATGGAATTTCACTTGCCACGCCGTCTGCCACCAGATGCAGATTGTCACTTTCCACGTTGCCTGCCACCAGATGCAGATTGTCACTTGCCACCAGATGTCGATTGTCACTTGCTATGTCGCTTGCCATGCTGCCTGCCACCAGATTCAGATTGTCACTGCATTGGTGGCAGCACTGGTCCATTGAGCATAGATGCAGACCTCTGTGCAGTGGTGGGTTCCGAGTGAGGGCAGGAGAGCAGGCGCTAGGAGATGTCATCTCTCCGCTTCCCGCCGCACCTCCAACATTGAAGTGGCCCGGCCTTGAGGGCGGAAGAGCAGTGACGAGGGGCGGGTGGAGAGAGATGTCATCTCTCTGCTTGCCCACTACACATCTGACAGTGTAGCCTTTGCAGCCGGGAACCGGTCCGCGGCCTAGGGGTTGGGGACGCCCTGCTTTAAAGGATCAGTTCTCCTTTTAACAAATAATAATAAATGCACATTTTTTTGCAGGTAAAAAAATGTGCATTTATTATTTTTGTTTTAGGAGCCTGGAAAGCATTACACCTGTGATCAGCAGATCGCTGATGCCATGCAGTTATCCTGCAGACTGTCATTGTAAGCTGTCTGCCCGTACATTGTACAGGTAAGCGTATTTACACTGACAGTAGGAAGCAATGAATTACCACAGCGCCATGGTAGTTTAATGACAACTACTACCTTTGTGGCTGTCGGTATTTGTAGTTCATTGATTCACAGAGACTGAGCCCGCACAAGTTCCCCCCATAGCAAGTGGCTTCCTATGAGGGCACTTGGTAGGGGGAGGAGCCAGTAGTGTCGGTGGAGTTCTCCAGAAGAGGAGAATCGGGGCTGCTCTGTGCAAAACTATTGCACAGGGCAAGTAAGTATGACATGTTTGTTATTTTAAAAAAATACAATTCGAGCCATTAGAATCACTTTAAAGGGGCATTATACCTGCAATTTAACTCTATACTTGTTCTAGGTCAGTGACCCCCTAAGGAAAGTTTAGCAGTAGCAGGCCCCATCATTTTCCCATGATAGTTGAACAGCACTAACAAGTGAAAAAAGGAATTTTATATTGAATTTATTTCAGCAGAGTGAATACTAATTAGTTTTATGCAACTGCACATTAGAATAAAATAACTTTATTGCTTAGGGATGGTGCTTTTAATTCTTGAATCATTAAATCAATTTTATATAGTTAAGACACAGAAGACATGAAATTAATGTGCTGCAGCCAGATAGTGTTTGTCTTTTAATTTTTGTCACTTACATTTATACAATTTTTTGGGCCATTAGTGCCTGTGATTAGTTAAACGTAGTCAACACTATGTTCTTAACATGTACAGAAGGTGTGTAGTGGGAAAACCAATGGCATCTTCATCCCCAATATATACAAAACAATACATTGAAAAAAATGTGACTTTTAAGGTGGCAACACATTAATCCAATAATTCTATAAAATCACATAACTTTTATTAATGCAATAATTGTTTATAAACATTTGTTAAAACACAAAGTACAGAGGTCAATCAGGACCGGTTACACCATATGTTCCAATGGTCAATTCCATACAAAACTTTTATCTATAAAAAAAAGTCTTGTTTATTCAGTTTTTTGTACTGTGTTACTAATATATTCATATTAATATTTTACGACCTCAATTCCAATTTTTTATAATTGGGGTTGTATATAGAGTAGTGTTTACAAGTAATTTTTCCAGGTGGTGATATATTGTATACAGAGAGGTAGCTGTAATGTACGGTGGGTATAGAAAAGAATCACCCCCCTTTAGCCACTTGCCGACCATATTGCGTGGATATACGGCAGCAAAGTGGCTCCGCTGCGCAGATCGCAGTCTATAAACGGTGATCTACGCAGCCCCAGTTGAAGGCAGGCGCTCCACCAGCGGCACGCTCTCGTGACTGCCGCACACTCCGTGAGTGTGGCCGCGGGTCGGGCGGACTCGATGTCCTGCAATCGCCTACTACAGAGGAAGGACAGGCGGCATGACCATGATCTACTGATCCCTGTAATCGGGATCAGTTAGATCTGTTGTGCCCCTGCCAGCCCAGCCCCCATACAGTTAGAACACACACAGGGAACATAGTTAACCCCTTAATCGCCCCCTACAGATTAACCCTTTCCCTGTCAGTGACATTTACACAGTAATCAGTGGCTTTTTTTTTTAGCTCTGATCGCTGTATAAATGTCAATGGTCCCAAAAAAGTGTCAAAAATGTCTGATCTGTCCGCCGAAATATTGCAGTCCCGATAAAAATCGCCGCCATTACTAGTAAAAAAAAATAGTAAAAAACGCCATCAATTCTCATAGCTTGTAAACGTGGCAACTTTTGCGCAAACCAATCAATATACTGTATGCCTATTGCAATTTTTTTTACCAAAAATATGTAGAAAAATACATTTTGGCCTAAACTGATGAATACATTTTTTTTTATATATTTTTTTTTTTTTGGACATATAGCAAAACGTAAAAAATATTGTTTTTTTTTCAACATTGTCCCTCTTTTTTTGTTTATAGCGCAAATAATAAAAGGTTACCAAATACCACAAAAATAAAGCTCTATTTGTGGGAAAAAAAGGACGTCAATTTTGTTTGGGTACAATGTTGCACGACCGCGCAATTGTCAGTTAAAATGACACAGTGCTCTGGCCAGGAAGGGGGCAAATCCTTCCAGGGCTGAAGTGGTTAAAACCATCACATTTTGTTGCTTTGTAGCCTGAAATGAAGACAGATCCAGTTTTTGTTTTATCCAGCTGTATTTACTCAGTGCAACTTATAAAATCCAAGTGGAAGATATAGCACCAATGTGTCAGAGAAAAATAAAATAAAGTGCAAAAACAGAATCACTGCATTGGAAAAAAAAGGATCGCCCCCTTGTGTCAGTATTTTGTTTAACCACCGTTTGCTTTAATTACAGCCTTTAGTCTGTTGGGATATGTCTCTTCTAACTTGGCACATCTAGACTTTGCAATATTTGCCCACTCTGCTTTGCAGGACTGCAAGTTCAGTTAATCTGATGGTGACCATTTGTGGACTGCAGTCTTCAAGCTCTTCCACAGATTTTAAATGAGGTTTAAGTCTGGGCTCTGACTAGGCAATTCAAGGACATTCACATTTTTATCCTCCAACCACTGTGTGTCATTTTTGCTGTGTGCTTTGGGTCATTGTTATGTTAGGAGGTAAACCTTCCTCCCATTGACAATTTTCTGGCAGTGGGCAGCAGATTTTCCTTAAAAATTTGACAGTATTTTGCCCCATCCATTTTTCCTTCTATCCTGACAAGTGTTCCAGTCCCTTCTTCAGAGAAACACCCCCATAACAGGATATTACCACCTCCATGCTTTACAGTAGGAATGGTGTTATTTGGATGGTGACCTGTATTGGATTTCCGCCAGACATATCATTTGGTGTTGAGGTCAAATCATTAAATTTTAGCCTCATATGATCATAACACCATTTTCCATGTGGACTCAGAATCTTCAAGGTGCATTTCGGCAAAGCTTAGTCGTGACTGCATGTGGCCTTCCTTGAGTCGCTTTTAT
The DNA here is from genome assembly GCA_018402905.1 of Glandirana rugosa. Taxonomy (NCBI): domain Eukaryota; kingdom Metazoa; phylum Chordata; class Amphibia; order Anura; family Ranidae; genus Glandirana; species Glandirana rugosa. The sequence continues at coordinate 71,950 of BLSH010396836.1, forward strand.
CTTGCAACCCTCCCATACAAGCCACATTTGTGGAGAATTTGTGATATTGTTGTCAGATGTACCACAATGACCATTCTTTGTCATAAATTCCTGCAACTGCTTCAGAGTTGCTGTAGGCCTCTTGGTAGCCTCTCTGAATAGCTTCCTCCTGGCTCTTTCATTCAATTAGGAGCAACATCCTGGTCCAGGGAGGGTCTGTGTTGTACCAAATACCTTCCACTTCTTCATAATAGACTTCACTGTGCTTCTAGACATTGATAAAACCTTTGAAATTGTTCTGTATCCATCTTTTGACAGTGCCTTGTCACCCATAGCTGATTGTTTACTTCAGATGCACTATGAGGGACTGAAATGCTCTAGGAAAGCTTTTTTCATACTGAGCTAATCAAAATGACCACAGCTGATCACAGCTGTTTTTGATTATTTTTTTTTATTTATTTCTGACATGTTGGTGTTCTATCTCTCACTTGGATGTTATAAGTTGCACTGAGTAGATACAGTTGGATAAAACAAAATATGTGGCTGTCTTCATTTCAGTCTGCAAAGCAACAAAATGTGATTATTTTAATTTCAATTTAAAAGACACATTGGTCTTATTGATTAGGACTGAGAACAGTGCAAAAACTATGCAGTCCCTTCGAAAACCATAGAAACGGAGAATTTACATACAGCTAAACTGATTCTGACTATGTCAGGCTAAAATCTGACTGGTTGCTATACAGTACTGCACTATGCACACAGATTTATTTATTAATAGATACGTGCACGACCGAAAATTTTATTTATTTTTTTCATTTTCGTTTTCTTAGTTTTTTTTTTTTTTCCATTTTTCGGATTTTTTTGTTATAATCGAAATTCGTTATTTCGATAAATTCGTAAATTTGGAAACATTCGAATTTGGTTCTATTCCTATAGATGCGGTATTCGTTATTTTGAAATATCGTAAATTCATATTCGTTACATTCACTAACAGGAAGACAAATTTAAAAGGAAATTCCAATACCTAACTCATTTAATAGTTAATAACTATTATTATAGTTTTTATTATTATCATTTATTATTAACCACTTCAATACAGGACACTTATACACCCTTCCTGCCCAGGCCAATTTTCAGCTTGCAGTGCTCTCACACTTTGAATGCCAATTACTCAGTCATGCAACACTGTACCCAAACAAATTTTTATCATCTTCTTCACACAAATATAGGGTTTTTTTATTTTTTGCGACATAAAATATGAGTGAAAATTTTGAAAAAAAAGCACTTTATATTTTCTATGATAAAACTTAGCAAATAGGGGGTGGCTTGGACGTGGATGGGAGCGGACACCTGAAAGCGGAGCTCCAGACTTCAAAGCCTAATCCGCGTACATCTGACCGTCTGGGACCTGGGTAAGAGGCATTTCTACCACCACTAGCCTCCCCATCCCCTACGCTGTAAAACTAGGCCATTCTTCCGCGGATCAGAGACTCCGATCCGCAATGCTAAAAATTTAGTCCCCGGCTTTTGCGGCCTAGCCGCGGGGATAAGGGCCGCGTCTCTTACAGCCCCCACACTGTCCATCTTCTTCCCCAGACACCACCACGCATCCATCGGGATCCCACCAAACCCTGAGAAAAAAACGCTGCACCCTCGGCCTTGCAGCGGCGACTTGAGGCCTAGTGACGGCCGCCAGCCGCGGGCTAAATTCCACCCGATCCCCGGCCTACTCACCTCCTGGGGCTCTAGGAGTCTGCTGGCCCACAACCTCGGCGGCCACCCATAAACAGTGGGGATTCCAGAGACCATCAGCAGGTGCAGATTCTGTGATAAGGCCCTCAAGGCCTAAACGGCGGCCATCTTGGTCCACCCAGACTCTCCAACTCCCCACAGGACATCTTGGTACACCCATAGTCAATGCTCCAGCACCTAAGCAGACCAAACACCACACACCACACCGTATTCCCTTTGTGATAATATGAAAGACCCTTGCTGTACTACTTCAGTGACAGCCATCTTGCTACACCTGCCACCCAACCACACAGCCCGTGCAGACTATCTTGAGGGCCCCCGGGGCTGCTGCAGAGGCAAACATCCAGACAATCCACTCAGTACTCCCTGCTTCTGTTTCTGGTTGCTCTGGAATATCAATAAAAAGGAGGAAAGGAAAAGGAAAGAGGGGGTAAATCTCTCTCAGTACAGCAGACATCTTAGAACACCCTCACTGCTTTGACCAGCTCCCAGCGCTGCAACAATTGTTTGGGGCTACTGTTTAAAGCAATCTGACCAGTCTATCTACAACACTGCAAACATATTCTACAGTGACTCCCCATTTATACTACTTGTAGCTATGCAAGTTTAAACACCTTGTTTGTGCAGACCAGGGGTCAAAAGCAAGAAAGGTCTTATTCTCTTGTACTAAACGACCTAATTATGGACAAATTTACTACTTAACATACACCAAGCCGTAACCTACGTTCTACCTCGGCATCTAACTACAACCACATACCCTCATACTTTCAAAAATTCAATTACAGAGGGAAAGGAGGAGAAGAAAAATGGCACCCTCAAAAAGAAATACAAGAGAGAGAGAAGAAGAATATGATGATGTCTCTTTGGCTAACTCAGAAGAGCTAAATAGACATGACCCTCACCAAAACACTCCCCTGTCATATGCAGATATGACAGAGATAGCTGCGGACATCAAGAACTCTTTCTCAACTGCTATAACAGATTTAAAGGCTGACATTTTGATGCTCACTGAACAAATGGCTTCTAAGGAAGAAATGATAAAAAAAGAGACAAAGCTTTAATGAGACTAGATACTGTGGTGTCAAACCATTCACAACATCTGATAATGATGAATAGACATTTGGAAGATCTGGACAATTGAGGGAGGAGGAGCAATATCAGAGTAAGAGGAATACCCAAAACTATCTTACCAGATCAGATTAAACCAGTATTAAGCTCTATCTTTAATAACTTGATAGACAGACCTGTTGAATCTCCGATCTACTTTGACCATGCTCATAGAGCGCTAAAACTCAGAGCTTCAGACGACACTCCCCCAAGAGATATAATTTGCTGTTTGTCAAGTTTTACTCTAAAGGAAGAAATCCTTCACAGAGCCAGACAAAATGATGCCATTATGTTCAACGAAAGAGAAATTTTCCTCTACCAAGACCTATCCCCAATCACATTGAAAAACAGAAGATCGGGGGCGTGACCGGAAGCCGACGAGAGTAGACGTGTGCTCCAGGAGCTCCGCTAGAGCAAAGTGTAATCTGCAGCAATCCACCCTAAGGAGAGCGAGGTGAGCAAAGCAGCCATAATATCTGAACTACCCTCCTCACCAGCTACATTTAGAGACCAGGATCGCGCAGATCGGTGGCCGGCACCCGGGCACTCAAAAATCGAGGCCGCGGCTTTTGCGGCCTACAGGCGCCGGACCGCGCAGTAGTGCTCTTGGAGCACCGCTCCCCCTCCCACCGACTGGGGGGGACAGGACACCCGTGTGGACACTTGCCCTACCAGAGGGAACTGAGAAAAAGAGAAAGAGGGGAAAGAAAGCAGGCGCAGCTAGTGAGAGAGAAGGGTGAGACTCCCACAAGATCACCATAGCATAGGCCCCTCCAAATCCCCGGGCCCACCCGCACCCGAAGGTCCCCGAAGACCGACCCGAAAGCTTGGGGTGCTGCTGGAGTACCTAGGGAGGAGAGCGGTGCCGCGCGTCCGGACGTGGGTGCTCACTTTAGGCCGCGGTCTTGACTCAGGCCTAGGCCGGCGCCATCTTGGTGCACCCTGCGCATCGGACAGGCCTCAGACACATGCAAAACAGATCCCACGGAGCCCTCATCCCTCACCACCTTATTGAAGATACCCGCAAGGGTCACAGCAGACCAAACTCAGGGCCCACCTTATCCGGTGCCTATCGAGGTCCACGTTTAGCAACAAACCTGTGGAGCCTCACTGCCACGCTTGCCAGTAACATCTCCACTATCTTCAATGGCCTAAACGCCCTAAATTTCACAACGTGTCCTTTCATTCTCTTGGCTGATATGTAGCGTTATACCCTCCAGGGGGGAGAGGAGAACTATATAACAAAGATGACAAGAACATGATGTTCCAAATCTAAGACCCACATCACTATCTCAAGCCCCCACTCCGCATCATTAGCACAAGCTCTAAAGGGGGCAGTATCGTTTCCTCCCCTGGGACACTGAGGGTTACATGGGCAAGATTGGCTTCCAGAAACATACATACAGGGGATACAATCCACTACCCCAACTACACCC
>BLSH010396836.1:102622-114500 GCA_018402905.1 Glandirana rugosa
TTGACGAAGTTAACACATTGTATTAAACAAACCGACGTTAAACTAACTCCTCTCCTACACAAGAGTTAGTCAAGTGAGTAACGATACCCTCCGGACTTTATGTAATATAATGATACTATATTATTATATTGATTTATTTTATTAAAATAGCGATAAAAATAACAACAACTAAAAAAAAAGTTGAAACACGAGGATATCGAAATAGCTTTGTATTAATAAACTAAGACCCATTTCCCACGATTTCATCGATCGGACGGGTCTTGAATTGATATCCAATATAAATTTCACCTTTATTTCAGACGAAGGCAGGCTAGCTACTTTAGCACCCTTTACCCAGAATCAAATAATTATGTTTCGATAAAGCTATAGGAGCACAAAGTTGAAAAAAAAATCAACAACAATAAAAATAGCGATAAAATTATTTTATTTAGTTATATTATTATATCATAGTAATATAATGTATTTCAGGCCTCCCATAGCAATGAGTGAACTGATTGAGAACACATCCTCTCCTCAATCAAATTGCAGCCAAACAAATTATGTTACACAATTGAAGCAGTTAAGTACTAAGCAAATAAGCTAATTAAGTCATTTCAAAAGACTAATTATTTGATTATTTTTTAATAGCAATGTAGTGTTTTTCATTTTTCGCCTGATGGATCTCCAGATATGCATTGTCTAGCTTCAAAAAGATCCCTCGTCTTTTCAATAGGACACTATAAACCTCATTTCAACAGACCAAAAACAAGATGTGACAAGCAGGTTGACATGGGCCCTCCACTAATTTCCGCTATTTTCAAAGAGGCACATTTGAATGGAAACAGCTCGGCAAAATGGGTCACTACGGTTGAGGCCGTGTCAGCCCACATATAGAAACTCAGTACAGGGAAAAATAAGCAACCTTTGATTTCCAGTGAAAGCATTAAGAGTCTGGGGGAAAGTAGCCAAAATGAGGCACCAGCTGCTCTCTGCTGGAAGTCCTTTGTGGAGAGGTAAGCAGACTGAGCAAAAGCAAATGAAATCTGTAGGACTTAAAAAGCAAAGTGACACAGGAATCAGCAAATGAAAGGTAACAGTGATTGCTTTGGCCATTTATTTAAGTCTTTGATTTAACAGATTTTTATTCACTGTACATTCATTTTCTTTTCATCTGTACATTTTATCAATATGTTTTCTGTAATTATCATTAATCAATTGCCATCAAACAATGCATAAGACAGGAGATTTGATTTTTATTGCATGATTATAGCATTTAGAACCTCTTTTTCAAATACACAAAAAGCATGTTTCACTCTGTAATATGAAATTAAAAAAATATATAGTATAAAATTAATGAAATGAATACATTAAAAATATAATTTATTTTCTAACCAATGCGTTCATTTATTTTGTAAACAGCCAGTCTCCTCTTAGCCTTAATTGTTAATCCAGAGAAGTATCATGACCTGAAAAGGTTTACACTTGATGATACCTTAGCTCTTATGTTATAAATTATGCTTTGTTTCATTCTTAGGATACAAATTATTGCCTGCCCATTCAATTACTAAAACATGGTTAAATATTTTAGAAAAACAAATTGTAATTGCTGCTGGGGAATCCACTGGGAATATAGCCAACATTCAGACCAAAGGAAATGAGCTTGGTGGTCTTTGTTTGAATTGTGACAAGACAGAATGACAGTGACTGCTAAGCATTGCACTGGAATGAAGGCTGTAATGTCACTTTTCCCATGGGAGGCCCTTTTCCCTGATCAAGATGAGGTCATTATTGGTTAAACATGCTTCTCAAGGGCATTAAAAATGCTTGCCTACAAAGGAATGCTGAGCACATTTAGGGCAGACTCTAGCAGAGAAACAATGCCTGCCTGATTTGCTGTTTTATATACAATCTAAAGTAAATACATGTTATTTTTATAAATAATTAATTTAATGGCATAACATTTTATTAACTAGTAATGTTGTGTTGAATCTTTTCTATTTACAGTTTTTAAAGAATTAAAATACTGTATAAAAGGCATACAATAGATGGTATATGCAGTATATACTCTCTATATACACATATATATATACAGTATCTCACAAAAGTGAGTACACCCCTCACATTTTTGTAAATATTTTATTATATCTTTTCAGGTGACAACACTAAAGAAATGACACTTTGCTACAGTGTAAAGTAGTGAGTGTACAGCTTGTATAACAGTGTAAATTTGCTGTCCCTTCAAAATACCTCAACAAACAGCCATTAATGTCTATACCACTGGCAACAAAAGAGATTACACCCCTAAGTGAAAATGTCCAAACTGGACCCAAAGGGGTTGATTTACTAAAGCTGGAGAGTGCAAAAAAACAGTGCAGCTGTGCATGCTAGCCAATCAGCTTCTAACCTCAGCTTGTTCAATTAAGCTTTGACAATAAAACCTTGAGGCTGGGTTCACACTAGTCCGATTCTCGGACCTACATGAAGAGCACAAGTTGCATTACGTCACAAAAACAATGATTCCCTATGAGAGCCGTCTTAACTGCTCCGACATGTGTTTTTCAAAGTCGGAGCGACTTTGAAAAAGGTTCCTGTACTACTTTTGTCGGACTTTGATCCTACTTCAGCCCATTGAAAGGCATTGAAGTCGGATCAAAGTCGTATCAGTGTCTTCACTGATCCGACTTTGGCATGCGACTTGTGCTCTGGGGATTTTGAAGGGGAACTCCACGCCATATTTTTAAAGAAAAAACTGGCATGGGGTCCCCCTCCAGGAGCATACCAGGCCCTTTGGTCTGGTACGGGTTTTAAGGGGAACCCCCACGCCGAAAAAAACAGCGTGGGGTCCCCCCCAAAATCCATACCAGACCCTTATCCGAGCACGCAACCCGGCAGGCCAGGAAAGGGGGTGGGGACGAGCGAGCGGCCCCCTCCCTCCTGGACCATACCAGGCCGTGTGCTTCCTCCTTCAAGAATGCCCTCGCCGCTCTGTGCTGTGCCTTATATTGGCATGGGGCGTGGCCACCAGATGACATCACCTGGAGGTCCCGCCCCATATGAGGTCACATCCTGGGGGCGGAGCGGCGAGGGCATTCTTGAAGGAGGAAGCGTCGTGTCAACATGGGAAGAAGAAGAAGAAGAAAAGAAGAAGAAGAGAGGGAAGAGGACAGCGGAGAAGACCGGCAAAAGAGCAGAAGACGCAGCAGAGGAGAAGAAAAGATCCCTCAGAAGATGAAAGACCCCGCAAAAGAGCCGAAGAAAAGAAGACACCGGAGAGGGGAGGAGACCACCGGAGCAGATTTAATAAAATATTTTAAAAAGCTGTGTGTTTTTTTTGTGTACATATTTCTTTCCAGGTAAATGGGTAGGGGTACGATGTACCCCATACTCATTTACATAGGGTGGGGGGCCGGCATCTGGGGGCTCCCTTGTTAAAGGGGGCTTCCAGATTCCAATGAGTCCCCGCCCGCAGACCCCGACAACCACCGGCCAGGGTTGTCGGGAAGAGGCCCTTGTCCTCATCAACATGGGGACAAGGTGCTTTGGGGTGGGGGGCGCAGAGCCCCCCCTGCCCAGAAGCACCCATACTCCCCATGTTGAGGGCACACGGCCTGGTATGGTCCAGGAGGGAGGGGGCCGCTCGCTCGTCCCCACCCCCTTTCCTGGCCTGCCGGGTTGCGTGCTCGGATAAGGGTCTGGTATGGATTTTGGGGGGGACCCCACGCTGTTTTTTTCGGCGTGGGGGTTCCCCTTAAAACCCGTACCAGACCAAAGGGCCTGGTATGCTCCTGGAGGGGGACCCCATGCCAGTTTTTTCTTTAAAAATATGGCGTGGAGTTCCCCTTCAAGATCCCCAGAGCACAAAGTGCCTGGCATTGTCGGGATCAAAGTCGGATCCCTGTGCACAGAGAAACGGTCCGACTTTGATCCCATGTAGGACCGTAAATTGCACAGCAGTGTAGGATCAAAGTAGGACTGTTTTTTTGTCGGATAGTGAGAACCCAGCCTGAAGCTGATTGGTTTCTGTGTGGAGCTGCACCAAATTTTGCACTTTCAAGCTTTAGTAAATCAACCTCAAAGTGTCAATATTTTGTGTGATCACTATTATTTTCCAGCACTGCCTTAACCCTCTTGGGCATGGAGTTCACCAGAGCTTCACAGGTTGCCACTAGAGTCTTCGTCCACTCCTCTGTGAAGACATCACAGAACTGGCAGATGTTAGAGACCTTGCACTCCTCCACCTTCCATTTGAGGATGCCCCACAGATGCTCAATAGGGTTTAGGTCTGGAGGTATACTTGGCCAGTCCATCACCTTTACCCTCAGCTTCTTTAGCAAGGGAGTGGTCGTCTTGGAGGTGTGTTTGGGGTTGTTATTATGTTGGAATACTGCCGTGCGGCCCAGTCTACGAAGGGAGGGGATCATGCTCTGCTTTATTATGTCACAGTACATGTTGGCATTCATGGTCCCCTCAATGAACTGTAGCTCCCCAGTGCTGGCAGCACTCATGCAGCCCCGGACCATGACACTTTCACCACCATGCTTGACTGTAGGCTAGACACACTTGTCTTTGTACTCCTCACCTGGTTGCTTGACACCATATGAACCAAATACGTTTATCTTGGTCTCATCAGACCACAGGACATGATTCCAGCAATCCATGTCTAAGTCTGCTTGTCTTCAGCAAACTGTTTGTGGGCTTACTTGTGCATCATCTTTAGAAAAGGCTTCCTTCTGGAATGACAGCCATGCAGACCAATTTGATGCAGTGTGCGGCATATGGTCTAAGCACTGACAGGCTGACCCCCCATCCCTTCAACCTCTGAAGAAATGCTGGCAGCATTCATACGTCTATTTCCCAAAGACAACCTCTGGATCTGATGCTGAGCACATGCACTCAACTTCTTTGGTCAGCCATGGTGAGGCCTGTTCTGAGTGGAACCTGTCTGGTTAAACCGCTGTATGGTCTTGGCCACCATGCTGCAGCTAAGTTTCAGGGTCTTGGCAATCTTCTTATAGCCTAGGCCATCATTATGTAGAGCAAAAATTATTTTTTTCAGATCCTAATAGTTCTTTGCCAGGAGGTGTCATGTTGAAATTCCAGAGACCAGTATGAGAGAGTGAGAGCGATAACACCAAATTTAACACACCTGCTCCCCATTCACACCTGAGACTTTGTAACACTAACAACAGGACAGGTTCCACTCAGAACAGGCCTCGCCATGGTCAACCAAAGACTTTGAGTGCATGCGCTCAGCGTCATATCCAGAGGTTGTCTTTAGGGAATAAATGTATGAGTGCTTCCAGCATTGCTGCAGAGGTTGAATGGGTGGGGTTCAGCCTGTCAGTTCTCAGACATACGCCGCACACTGCATCAAATTGTTTGGCATGACTGCCATCCCCGAAAGAAGCCTCTTCTTAAGATGATGCAAAGCCCGCAAACAATTTACTGAAGACAAGCAGACTAAGGACATGGATTACTGGAACCATGTCCTGTAGTCTGATGAGACCAAGATAAACTTATTTGGTTCAGATGGTGTCACGCCTGTGTGGCAGCAACCGGGTGAGGAGTACAAAGATAAGTGTGTCTTGCCTATAGTCAAGCATGGTGATGGGAGTGCCATGGTCTGGGGCTGCATGAGTGCTGTCAGCACTGGGGAGGTACAGTTATTTGAGGGAACCATGAATGCCAACATGTACTGTGACATAATGAAGCAGATCATGATCCCCTCCCTTCAGAGACTGGGCCACAGGGCAGTATTCCCATTATGATAACGACCCCAAACACACCTCCAAGATGACCACTGCCTTGCTAAAGAAGCTGAGGGTAAAGGTGATGGACTGGCCAAGCATGTCTCCAGACTTAAAACCTATTGAGCATCTGTGGGGCATCCTCAAATGGAAGGTGGAGAAGCACAAGGTCTCCAACATCCAACAACTCCGTGATGTCGTCTTGGAGGAGTGGAAGAGGACTCCAGTGGCAACCTGTGAAACTCTGGTGACCTCCATGCCCAAGAGGGTTAAGGCAGTACTGGAAAATAAGGTTGCCACACAAAATATTGACACTTTGGGCCCAATTTGGACATTTTCACTTAGGGGTGTACTCACTTTTGTTGCCAGTGGCTTAGACATTAATGGCTGTGTGTTGAGTTATTTTGAGGGGACAGCAAATTTACACTTTTATACAAGCTGTACACTTACTACTTTGCACTGTAGAAAAGTATCATTTCTTCAGTGTTGCTGCATGAAAAGATATAATAAATTATTAACAAAAATGTGAGGGATGTACTCACTTTTGTGAGATACTGTATATATAAATACAATATTTTACCAAAAGTATTGGGACAACTGCCTTTATACGCACGTGAACTTTAATGGCATCCCAGTCTTAGTCCATAGGGTTCATAATTGAGTTGGCCCTCCCTTTGTAGCTATGACAGCTTCAACTCTTCTGGGAAGGCTGTCCACAAGGTTTAGCAGTGTGTCTATGGGAATCTTTGACTATTTTTTCAGAAGTGCATTTGTGAGGTCAGGCACTGATGAGGATAAGAAGGCCGGGCTCGCATTCTCCACTCTAATTCATCCCAAAGGTGTTCTACTGGGTTGAGGTCAGGACTTTGTGTAGTCCGGTCATGTTCCTCCACCCCCAAACTCACTCAGCCATGTCATTATGGACCATGTTTTGTGCACTGGAGCGCAATCATGTTGAACAGAAAGGGGTCATCCCCAAATTGTTCCCACAAAGTTGGGAGCATGAAATTGTCCAAAATGTCTTGGTATGCTGACGCCTTAAGAGTTCCCTTCACTGACACTAAGGGATCAAGCCCAACCCCTGAAAAACAACACCACACCATAATGCCCCCTCCACCAAATGATTTGGACCAGTGCACAAAGCAAGGTCCATTATGACATGGATAAGCGAGTTTGGGTTGGAGGAACTTGACTGGCAATTGGGTTCTGGTGCCGTTTAAGGGAAATTGTTGGTGTATTCAGGGGTCTCGCCCATGTAGGTTGAGTGGTTCCTGGATAGTCATGTATCAAGAAGAGGACTGACTTTGCAGTTCTCTCTGCATTAAAAATTGCCTATTCGGGATGCAGAATTTTAGAGGTTCAGAGTGATATTTGGGTGGCAAAGAACCTCCACCTCTGATTACAGGGACTCTGGTCCCGAGAGGATAGAGCAGCCATCACGAAGCAGCACCTAAGACAGGAAGCTCCTAGTGCTGGGAATGGAGTAGTAGGAGTTTGGAAGAGGAGACCTGTCTGAGTGCTGCATGTGGGATTTATTTATTCATTTTATTTCAGGTACTTATATGGCGCCGCCAATTTACGCTCCGCTTTACATATACATTGTACATTCACATCAGTCCCTACTCTCAAGGAGCTTACAATGTAAGGTCCCTAACTAACATTCATGCATACACATACTAGGGCCAATTTAGACAGAACCCAATTAACCTACCAGCATGTCTTTGGAGTGTGGGAGAAAACCCCCACAGGCACAAAGAGAACATGCAAACTCCAGGCAGGTAGTGTCGTGGTTGAGATTCGAATCAGTAACCCTTTTGATTCTAGGCTAAATTGTTAACCACTACACCACTGTGATTAGTGCTTTACAGTGCCAGTGTGTGGCCAGACTGGAGTACAATGCAACATTGTAGCTGGACCTGGTAGATAACAGTGGGGTGATGGTAGGGTGTGTTAAAGGTAGGCACTGTAACCTCTTCTCTCCCAGAAGCCTGACATGGTTGCCTGGCTTGATCTTACAACTTATTTCTTTCTAGCTGGGTGATGTGCATGTGTTCTGCTGTGGGAGATATTACAGTTTTTATTGTTGTTTGATGGGACAGTATTTCCTATTAGATCTTATTGACACTTATATTGCTCTATACCTAGTGCACTATATTACTGGCATATCAATAATTTCTGTATGGTTGGATCTAATAGGTTACCTTAACAGAACACTGCACTATGCATGTTGGGCTGTATACTGTATGACTTACTCCTGACCACTACACTCGAAGCACATATTTCTGACCCCTGAACTCTTTAAACTGTATTGTTGGCTGCTAATTAATTACTAGGTAATGATGTTCAAAGGCTGTTTCCAGAAAAGTTTATTTAATATATGTGTTTATTTATTTTTTTCTTTTGATGGTTGTGCTGAGGTTTGTACATGTCTGTTAGAATCTCACCTGTGATTAAATAATTAAAACAGTATTTATTATATTGCAGCTTACTAATTCTTAGATGTAATGCATATATTAGTTTCATTTGTAGGCTTTCTTTCTTCTATTGTCAACTGGTGATCCAGCCAGCAAGTCTGTTTTTTTTTTTACAAGCTCAATCTCCCCAGTAGAATATATCAGTTTACATTGATGAGTCAAACTTTTAGCACAACTTTAGCACAATTTTGCTACAATGTTAGCACAATTATGCTACATCCACAATCAGATATTATTTACAGTATTCATTTAAAACCTTTATCCCAAAAGAAAAAAAACTGTATGCTGAAACTGATTATAAATTGTGAGCTGGAGATTAGCTTCAATTTGTTAGAGTGTTTAAATCTGCTAATACATTTAACACCCCCCCCCCCCCGACTGACAATGCTGCTGCCTGCTGCGTGTTCATTACTCTAGTGTTGTGTCTCACTAATACAGGAGGTGTGTTCCTAGCCGGATCACCAGGTGAAAACAGAGGGGAAAAAGCCAAAGAAAAGAAAACTGATGCAGCCACCACATCTAATGATTGGAAAGCTGTAATACAATACATTTTTGGTTTTGGGTCTATTACCACTTTAAAGCATATTTTATGGTTACAAATATTGTGTCGTATACACAATGAGTTTTAGGCAACACCCACTGTCAGCACAATTTTGCTACACCCACAATTTACCACAACACGTGGTGAGCACCACCTAGTTAATCAAGGCTGAACCCCCTGCGGAAAAAGAATATCTATGGCCCTTTCTACATGCATGCATTCCAGAAGACTCGTCATGCACAGCTTGCATTTTTTTGTTAAGCCAGCGGGTACATTTACTTGGTGTAAATAAAGGCTACCCTGCAAAGTCCACAGTATTGGGTCTGGGATGAGCAGTAGCTCCGGTAAGTGATGATTAAAATAAAGTGGGGTGTGGCTGTATAAGGAGGTGTTACCAAGCCTACGTAAGATTAATTCCCAAATGCGTTGGTGATAATAAAATACTATCATGGGCGTGTGGGGAATTGAAACCTCTGACTCCTTATAGAATCAACTGTATAGGTGTGTGGGCTGGATGGAAGGGTAAAGGGGAATATTTAAACAGAGTCAAAACCTCATATCCCAAAAAAATCTCCTTAAGGCACCCCTAATGCTACCTTAAACAATTCAACTAGCAGCAGCATGTAAAAGAATAGAAATACTTGGTAATAAAAATACCGGTACTTGCTTTTTCACAGAGCTATAGCCACAAAAGATATTTGTAATTTCCAGGTATTTCCAATGTCTGGTCCTAAACTGTGGTTCCACCTGCTGTCAGCTCCTTCATTAGAGGACACAGCACAGGCTGGTGCTAGTTGAAATTTTTAGAGGAAGCCTTTTTTTTTTTTTTACCAAAACAATGTTATTGAGAGAAAGATGCCGATGTACCGAGAATAGTTAATAAATCAATTGGAACAATATGGTAAGGAGCATCATATGGTTTACATATTATGGGTGATACACGGCATACAAGGCAAGTCATAGGTCCCATAGCTACAGGTACAAGGGAACAGCATTAGAGTGAAAAGCAATTCATAAACCTCTGAATAGTGTTGGGCGAATGGTTGGAGCCGAGCAAAAGTTTGGCACGAAAATCGCCTGTGCACCCATTTGGCAAACACCCAAATTTGCGGGGCGCTCAGCAGGATGTTTGCCCACTGTGCACCCACAATGCACTGCGTGCTGCACAGTGCATTCTAGGGCCCTAATTGGATGAAACCTTGCACCTGACTGCAAGGCCTGACTGGCTGACTGGCTGGTACACTGGTGTTCCCCCTTTTTTATTTATTTATTTATTATAGTTTTTACATTTCTGTCAGCGTCAGTCCTCAATTTAACCACTTGACCACTGGGCACTTAAACCCCCTTAACAACCAGACCAATTTTCAGCTTTCAGCGCTCTCACAATTTGAATGACAATTACTCAGTCATGCAACACTGTACCCATTTTTTTCACACAAATAGAGCTTTCTTTTGGTGGTATTTAATCATCGCCGGGTTTTTTATTTTTTGCGCTATAATTATAAAAAAAGACCAAAATTTTGTAAAAAAATGAATTTTTCTTCGTTTCTGTTATAAAATTTTGCAAATTAGTAATTTTTCTTCATAAATTTTGGTCAAAATTTATACTGCTTCCTATCTTTGGTAAAAAAAAAAAAACTAATTAGTGGATATTATTTGGTCTTTGTGAAAGTTATAGAGTCTACAAGCTATGGTGCCAATCACTGAAAATTGATCACACCTGATATACTGATGGCCTATCTCATTTCCTGAGACCCTAACAAGCCAGGAAAGTACAAATACCCCCCAAATGACCCCTTCTTGGAAAGTAGACATTCCAAGGTATTTAGTAAGAGTTATGGTGAATTTTTTGAAGTTTTAATTTTCTCCCACAATTCTTTGCAAAATGAATTTTTTTCCCCCCCAAAATTGTCATATGTTAACGGGTTATTTCTCACACCCAGCACATGCATACCACAAATTACACACCAAAACACATTCTACTACTCCTCCTGAGTATGGCAATACCACATGTGTGAGTCTTTTACACAGCCTGGCCACATACAGAGGCCCAACATGTAGGGAGCACCATCAGGCATTCTAGGAGCATAAATTACACACATAATTTCTTGACTACCTCTTGCATTTTGAAGGTCCTGGAGCACCAGGACAATGGAAACGCCCAAAAAATGACCCCATTTTGGAAAGTAAACACCCCAACGTATATTCTAGGAGGCATAGTGAGTCTTTTGAACATGTCATTTTTTCCACAAGTTTTTGGAAAATGTGGAAAGAAAATGAAGACGCATTTTTTTTTACACAAAGTTGTCCATTTATACAATATTTCTAACACACAGCATGTACCTAGCAAAAATGACACCCTAAAATATATTTTGCTACGCCTCCCGAGTATGGCGATACCACATGTGTGACACTTTTACACAGCCTGACCACATACAGAGGCCCAACATGCAGGGAGCACCGTCAGGTGTTCTAGGGGCATACATTTAGAATCTAATTTGACCATCTTTTACACTATTGTGAGGCACTGTGGTGGCATGGATAGGCACTGTAGTGGCAAAGATGGGCAGGGTATTGGCACGGATGAGCAGTAGAGTGGCACGGATGGGCATAGTAGTGGCACGGGTGGGCACTGTAGTGGCATGGATGGGCACTGTAGTGGCACGGATAGGCAGTGTAGTGGCATGGTTGGGCAGTGTAGTGGCATGGATGGGCACTGTAGTGGCACGGATGGGCACTGTAGTGGCACGGATGGGCACTGTAGTGACATGGATGTGTCACGGATGAGAACTGATGTGGTATGGATGAGCATGAATGAGGCACAAATGAGCCATGGATGGGGATGGATGAGCCATGGATGGGTGGGTGAGCACGGATGGGTGGGTGAGCACGGATGGGTGGCTGGGTGAGCATGGATGGATGGCTGGGTGAGCATGGATGGATGGATGGGTGAGCACGGCTGGGTGGGTGAGCATGGATGGATGGCTGGGTGAGCATGGATGGATGGCTGGGTGAGCATGGATGGATGGCTGGGTGAGCACGGCTGGGTGGGTGAGAATGGATGGATGGCTGGGTGAGCACAGCTGGGTGGGTGAGCATGGATGGATGGATGAGCATGGATGGATGGGTGAGCATGG
>BLSH010396836.1:121307-157155 GCA_018402905.1 Glandirana rugosa
CTGTACCAAACTTTCGGGTGTCCGGGACCCGGACCCGAACACGGACATTTCAAAAAACGTTCGGGTTCGGGTTCTGGGTTCTGGTAGTTGATCACGCATGTTGAATAGCTGTAGGGCAGCCAATCAACAAACGTTTCACTGGTTTGCCCTTAAAAGCCATCACAGCCATGCCTACTAATGTGCATCATGTGACCCAGCCTCTTTATAAGCTGGAGTCACAGTGCTGCATGTCACATGCTCTTGGGTTAGTATAGGGAGAGGAAGCTGCCGGTGTTTTTGTGAGGGAGAGATTGCAGGCATTTTAACATCTGATCCTGCATCCTGAGATGCTGTTGCTCTGAGGGACAGATAGCAGAAATTTGAGATTTAACATACTGCTGCTTTGAGTTGCAGATTGCAGATCAAACTCTGCATAACACAACGATCGCTACAATCGTGCACAACGATCAGATTGTTGGAGTAATTTGAGATTTCACATACTGCTGCTTTGAGTGACACATTGCAGATTAAACCCTGCCTAACACAGCGATCGTTACGATCATACACAACGATCATATTGTGGGATCGTACACAACGATCAGATTGTGGGAGTAATTTGAGATTTCACATACTGTTGCTTTGAGTGATCTGACTGCACTAGGTAGAGGCTTCTGCTTAGAGGGACAGATTATTGTTCAAAAATCATCTCCTAGTTCTAAAGGGAGAGGTTTTAGCTGCAGCTGTAAGTGACAGATTATTGTTCAAAAATCATCTCCTAGTTTATTTGAGTTTAATTTATTTTCCCTATCCCCATTTTTTTGTAGGGCACTTGCCCTACTCTTACTCCCATTATACTTCCTTTTGCAGCCCTCTAGCACTTGCCAGGACTTTGTTACAGCCATTTTTGTGCCTAAAAGTTCGGGTCCCCATTGACTTCAATGGGGTTCGGGGTCCGGGATAACGTTCGGGCAACGTTTGGTGCCGAACCCGGACTTTTTTCCAAAGTTCGTTTGGACCCTCCGAGCCCGAACGTCCAGATGCTCGCTGAACTCTAGTTACATCCAAAAACATAAATGTGTTTTATTGGGATTTTATGTGATAGACCAACACAAAGGAGCACATAATTGTGAAGTGGAAGGAAATGATAAATGGCTTTCAAACTTTTTTACAAATAAATATCTGAAAAGTGTGGCGTGCATTTGTTTTCAGCCCCTTTACTCTGTTACCCCTAACTAAAATCTAATGGAACCAATTGCCTTCAGAAGTCACCTAATTATTAAATAGATTCCACCTGTGTGTGATGTAATCTCATTATAAATACAGCTGTTCTGTGAAGCCCTTGAAGGATTGTTAGAGAACCTTAGTGAACAAACAGCATCCTAAAGGCCAAGGAACTCCTCAGACAGGTCAGCGATACAGTTGTGGAGAAGTTGAAAGCAGGGTTAGGTTATAAAAAAAATATCCCAAGCTTTAAACATCTCACGGCGCACTGTTCAATCCATCATCAGAAAATAGAAAGAGTATGGCAAAACTGCAAACCTACCAAGACAGGGCCATCCACCTAAACTGACAGGCAAGGAGAGCATTAATCAGAGAAGCAGTCAAGAGGCCCATGGTAACTCTGGAGGAGCTGCAGAGATCCACAGCTCTGGTGGGAGAATCTGTCCACAGGACAACTATTAGTTGTGCACTCCACAAATCTGGCCTTTATGATAGAGTGGCAAGAAGAAAGCCATTTTTGAAAGAAAGTCATAAAAAGTCCAGTTTGCAGTTTGTGAGAAGCCATGCGGGGAACACATTAAACATGGGGAAGATGGTGCTCTGGTCAGATGAGACCAAAATTGAACTTTTTGCCTAAAAGCAAAATGCTATGAGTGGCTGAAAACGAACACTGCACATCACCCTGAACATACCATCCCCACCGTGAAACATAGTGGTGGCAGCATCATATTGTGGGGATGCTTTTCTTCAGCAGGGACAGGGAAGCTGGTCGGAGTTGATGGGAAGATGGATGGAGCCAAATACAGGGCAATCTTAGAAGAAAACCTGTTAGAGATGGCAAAGAACTTAAGCCTGGTGCGGAGGTTCCCCTTTCAGCAGGACAACAACCCTAAACATACAGTCAGAGCTACAATGGAATGGTTTAGATCAAAGCATATTTATGTGTTAGAATGGCCCAGACAAAGTCCAAACCTAAATTCAATTGATAATCTGTGGGAAG
Source organism: Glandirana rugosa (assembly GCA_018402905.1). NCBI lineage: Eukaryota > Metazoa > Chordata > Amphibia > Anura > Ranidae > Glandirana > Glandirana rugosa. The sequence continues at coordinate 123,508 of BLSH010396836.1, forward strand.
ACTTAAAAATTGGTGTTCACAGACACTCTCCATTCAGTCTGACTGAGCTTGAGCTATTTTGCAAAGAAGATTGGGCAAACATTTTACTTTCTAGATGTGCAAAGTGGGTAGAGACACTCTCCAAAAAGACTTGCAGCTGTAATTGCAGCGAAAGGTGGTTCTACAAAGTATTGACTCAGGAGGGTTGAATACAAATGCACGCCACACTTTTCAGATATTTATTTGTAAAAAATTTTGAAAACCATTTATCATTTTCTTTCCACTTCATAATTATGTGCCACTTTGTGTTGGTCTATCACATAAAATCCCAATAAAATGAATTTACATTTTTGGTTGTAACATGAAAATATGTGGAAAATTTCAAGGGGTATGAATACTTTTTCAAGGCACTGTATGTGACAAAGAATATTGAATAGAGAGATAGGAGGCATTGCGAATGAAAGAGGAATGTAGAATACACGAAAGAGAGAGGTATTTTTTTCTTGGGGAAGTGGGAGGTTTTTCTTGAGGAAGTTGGAGGTTTGTATAGAAGGTACATGACTGATAGAGATTTGCAGGATGAAAATAAGAGCTTTGTCCGCCTGACCTCCCCCCCCAACGGCCAGGAAGATTCCATGGACTGAAACCATCGAGAGAGCTCTCTCCATAATTCCATGTTCTGCCTCATAAAGCAACACCCGCCGGCGAAACAACAACAATTGAATGGATCCTATCTACAACATAGGACCGACCTTATTTAGAACTCTCATTCTATGAAACCTTGTTATTCCACTCCAACTCCCCCATACTGAACTACTTCCTCAATTGATCTGACCGTTACCAATACTGGGGTCGAGAAACAACATCGTTGTCATCTAAAACATCTTACCTCTGGCATAAAAACCCCCATCACCTCCAGCCGGTATCCCCACAGGGAGGCCCCGTGCGCTCTCAGACTCTCCCTCTCGAGGGCCCACCACTAATATGTGGACCCCCGACAAGGGACCTTTTTCCCCAGAATGGGGAACCCTCCCCCCTTCTCGGGCCATTTTTTCGAATTTTTTTTCAAATTTTTGTTTTATGTTTTCCCTTTTTTCATTTTTTTTGTCAATTTCTCCAATGCATACGTTAAAGTTATATAATGATGTTATTCCTACCATTCTGCAAAAAGAATATGTTCTTCCTGATACACCATGTTTTACTCTGATGTTTAACATTATCTTGTTTGTCTGCTCTTATCTCCCCATTCTAGCCTCTCTACTTCTCCCCTCCCACCCTCTCACATCTATAAGGCAAAGTCCGAGTGATCCATGTCGAACATCTCCAGGTAAGCCCCATATTCTACTTATCTCACCATGGCCCCCCTGAACATCCTGTCTCTGAATATCCAGGGTCTCAACGTCCCCCAAAAACGCACTAAGGCATTCAACTTCTTCCACAAACAAAAAGCCCAAGTGATATGCCTACAAGAAACCCATTTTGCCGCCCGCTCCTCCCCTAAACTCTGCTTTCAATCATACCCCCAAATTTATTCAGCCCCTGCTTCTGAAAAAAAACGAGGCACTCTAATTGCAATTCATAAATCCACCCCTTTCGCACTCCGATCCGAAATCAAAGACCCGGAAGGGAGATATATCATAATAAAAGGCCAACTTGCTGACATAGATACCACTATAGTTTCTTACTATGCCCCGAACAGACACCCACTCCCCTTCCTTTCCCACCTCATGCAAACAATTGACAACTGTAAATTTGGCACAACCATTATCTGTGGAGACTCAAATCAAGTCATATACCCCTTCCTTGATAAATCACCCCCCTCACCCACCACCTCCCATCACAAACAGTCATTCCAATTGCTCCTAAACCAATTTCACTTGGTTGATACATGGCGTGAGGTTAATCCTGGAAAAAGAAGATTTACACATTACTCCCATCCACACAAAACTTTCGCGCGAATCGATCATCTACTCACCTCCACGTACATGTCCCTGGAAATACTTTCCTCTCAAATTATACCAGTCCCCTGGGCTGACCACTGTGCAGTACTCACATCTTTCTCGTCTATTTTACCCAAGTCCCAGGACACCTCCTGGATCCTGCCCAAAGACCTCCTTAACCACCCTTCACATAAACTCCCCATTGAGCAAGCACTTAAAGAATACTTTACTCTTAACTCAACACCAGACATTTCCCCAGTAACCCTATGGGAAACACATAAGCCGTCTATACGTAACACCATCCAAAAACACACATACCTCCTCAAAAAAGAACGCAAGAAATTGGCAGAAACCCTTGAAAAAGACTATCACCAAGCCCATTCTCAATTCTCTTCAGACCCCACCGCCAAAAACAAATCTTCCCTTGACATGGCAAGACTACAACTCGACCTTTTCCTATCTGAAGAAGCCAACACCTTCCACCAGAAAATAAAACACACCAACTACATGGAAGCCAATAAACCCGATACTCCGCTAGCCCGCACCATAAAACGCCTGAACTCTCCATTTAACCCAATCAAACTTAAGTCGGGTAAAGACTCCTTCACCAGCAACCCCCAAAAAAATCGCCAACAAATTCCACTCCCACCTCAGCTCCCTCTATTCACAAAAAACTCCTTATAACCCCACCAATACCGAAAACTACTTCTCCCAACTAAAACTCCCACAATTAACACAAGAGGAACGAGACCTCACTGACAGTCTTATAACTCCAGAAGAAATCATTCTGGCCATTAAACAACTAAAACCTAACAAATCCCCAGGACCTGACGGCTTCACCGCAAATTATTATCGAGCCTTTCCAGAACTCCTTGCCCCAGTCCTATCTAAAGCCTTCAATGCCATCCTAAACCAACATAAATTCAGAGAAGAAACTCTAACAGCTATCATTAGCATGATCCCCAAACCCCATTCCGATAATTCTCTTACCGCAAATTTTCGTCCAATCTCCCTTTTGAATATAGACATAAAACTACTGACCAAAATTCTAGCCACAAGACTCAACACCTTCATTGGTAGATTAATCCACAAAGACCAAACTGGATTTATACCCCTCCGCCAGACTAGTGACAGTGTCCGCCGAGCAACACTCCTTGCCCACGCAGCCAGAAAACGACACATCCCAGCATACTTCCTATCGCTGGATATAACCAAAGCTTTTGACACCCTGTCCTGGCCCTATCTCCTCCACGCCCTACGAAATTGGGGATTTGGTCCGCAATTTCTTCGATGGGTTGAAGCTCTATATGACAAACCGAAAGCCTACGTTAAATATGCAGGATATAATTCGCAAAAATTCAGCATAGAACGAGGAACAAGACAGGGGTGCCCGCTTTCTCCTCTTCTCTTTACACTTGCAATTGAACCTCTGGCTGCTCAAATTAGATCCAACCCAAATATTAAAGGCATTGAACTCGGCGGACACTGCCACAAACTCTGTCTTTTTGCGGACGACATCTTACTATTCCTCTCATCCCCCTCCATAACTGGACCAAACCTCACTCACACCCTAGAAACCTTTTCTAAAATCTCTGGCCTGACGATTAACAAACACAAATCCAAAGCATTAAACATTTCCCTATCCCCACAAGAATTATCCCAAGCACAAGCCTCCCTCCCTTTCCCCTGGGCGGCAAAATCCATTCCCTACTTAGGGATACATCTACCTGCAGACCCCACTCAGCTTTTCCACCTAAATCTCCCCCCCGTGTTAAGAACCATTACTAACCTGATGGACCGATGGTCCTCTCTACCCCTCTCATGGCTGGGCAGAATAGCTGTAGTAAAAATGTGCATCCTCCCGAAACTCTTATACTATTTCAGGGTCCTCCCCACCTCAATTCCAACATACTACCTCCGTATCCTTCAATCCCGGACAATCAAATTTATCTGGGGCCACACTAGACCTAGAGTCTCTAAGCACACTCTCTTCCTCCCTAAACTGAGCGGAGGCTTAGGGATGCCTAACCCCTCCCTCTATTACAAAGCAGCCCAACTGGCGAGTCTCCCAAAATACCATGCCACCCGAGAAACCCCCTTATGGGTCGCCATAGAAGCTGTCGATTGCGACCCCCTGTCCCTTGATAACATCCTATGGCTTAACCCAAAAAAATGGCCCACCCATCACCAACCCGGTTACCAAACATTATCTGTCTCTTTGGAACAGTCTCAAAACAAAACACCTGCTACAATCCCCACACAATCCTCTCCTCTCATTCATCCGAAACCCCTCCTTCAAACCAGCCTGGGAACAACCAAAAGCTTTCCAGACCTGGTCAACCCTTGGGCTACTAAGACTCTCGGATTTAACCTCCCCCTCCACCTTTCTTTCCTTTCAGGACCTGAAAGAAAAACATAATATCCCCCAATCAGAAATTTTTCGATACCTCCAGATCAAAAACTTCTATACGCCCAACATCATAAACAACGCCCCCTACAACAGCCTAACCTCCTTTGAAAATTTCTGCAGTCGCGACCCCCACGCTAGAGGAATTATCTCCACACTTTACTCCCAACTCCTATTTACTACATATACTGCACTCCCGCCATATACCCAAAAATGGGAAGACGACCTTGGAGCCCCCCTTGATAGAGCCCAATGGGCAGCAATATGGAATGCGATTAAAACCTCCTCCCCTAACACCCAAGTACTAGAAACCAATTATAAAGTTTTAACCAGATGGTATTTAGTCCCAGCAAGAATAGCGAAATATGTTCCCTCTCATTCCCCACAATGCTTCCGTGGATGCACAGAGTCAGGGACTTTTTTCCACATCTGGTGGACATGCCCCCTAGCTCGAACCTTCTGGACTGCCATATTCGATATGGCATCACAATTAATCAGCTACCCTATAGATGTCAACCCTGCCACAGCTCTCCTCCTTCTAAAGCCAGACGATCTTACACGCAAACAATTCTCCCGATTAGTACCCCTCCTAACAGCCGCTAAACAGATCATCGCTAAATCTTGGAAATCCCCCTCCCTCTCAATCCCTGAAGTGAAACACAGAGTAACCACCTACATGATCCATGCAAAACAAGACGCTAAAGACAAAGACCGTCTCCCCAAATTTGAATCCTTATGGGAACCCTGGATAAATAAGTTCCTTCCACGCACCTTCCAAAAGGAGGTTCTCCGGCCATGGTGAGATCCCTTTACCTCAATACCAAACCGGATTTTCGACAGATCTACTCGGACTGCCACTTACCTCTTAAACTACACCCCCCTTCCTTTTTTCTCTTCTTACTTCCCCCTTCCCCCCCTCTAACTTTTCACCGCCCTTCTACCTGAGACTTCTCCCCTCTTCACATCTTCTTCTCCCTTCCTATAATTAATTCTGTTCCAATGTGTCACCACTATGGAGCAATTCCAAACACCTCTCCCTGCGGCAGAAGAAGCAGTGGCATTTACCCCTTCAGGCAACTCTCCTCCTTGGTAACTCTCTTAGACCCACACCCTCTGAGGCACAGTGAGTCCCCATTAGGGGTGCCGTGAAGGTGTCCTGGTCACCCGAGCCTATGCCTGAAAACTTTGCTCGTTTCACCCTAATCGATGCCACTTCTAGCCCACAGTACCCCATGTATTCTGCTATTGCCGCAGCAACTCTCCAATATGATGTTATGTCTTCACTTGTCTTACAATGTATTATAACAACTTGTTCTCTAAGCTCCTTTGTAACTTCTTTGAAAATCAAAATAAAAGTTGTTAAAAAAAAAGAAAATAAGAGCTTTGCAGATTCTATGTATTACTGTATAGGTTTAAAGCCTCCTACTTAATTATCAATAACTATGTAGTACAATGATACATGGCAACTCGGGTGTGCCTTAACAATACATAGCTGGTTAATAGATTGTAAAAACAGATTGTACCATGGGTAGCCAACTAAAGGGTAGAAGGGTAAATGGATGAAGAATTGATCTAAGAAATTATGAGTATGAGTAATACACTAATATCTATGCCATTTATAGTTTTCTAGCTTTGTAAAAGTGAATACCTGTTCCCATGCAAATATAGACATAATCAAATTTGCAGCACAAGGAAAACATTATTCTGTGATGTATAAAGAGCCCAGACCTTAATGGATTTCCAGTCTTTAGTCAGTCACTTGAGCAGTGGTCTGCTTCACAGACTCAGAAGCTTAATTTCCATATGAATATTGATTCCTCTCACATGAATGGTCCATTCTTTTATTTTGCTTTCACGTAAATTTTCTCTTCTGAGAATTTTTATTTTTTTTTTTGCTTTTGCTAGGATCTGCTGTGCTCTTTAAGTTAAAAAATCTTTTTAAAATAAAGCAGGAGCTCAACTGCAGCTTACCCACAGTTCTCTCCCTGTCAAGCATAAACAATCTAAGCTTCTTTCTGAAGAAAGGCTGAACATTTGACCTTCACCATTACCTCACCAGATATAAGGGTGAGGAAAAGAATATAAGGAAGGACATAAACGTGAAACTATTAAACTTAATTAAAGGCCTGATACAGGATGCTGTCTAGAATTGCTATTCTTTCAATCAATTTATTAAAAGCTTACTCATTTCATGTTTGATATTCATCTCAGCAAAGTCAAATTCATTAGTTCTAATGGAAAATGAAAACAAAGCAAAACATTAGGAGATAATTGTAGTATTTGTATTGCAAGAAGCCTTTGATATTAGTACAATAAAATGTTAACTGGCTGTGTTTTGCAAAGTATGTGAAGATTAAAGGATTTCCACAGAAATTTATGGGATGTATAGTAACAATGTGAAAACAAAAGGGGCTGCTCTGAACAATTTTATGCTTGCTTCTAAATACTTGACTTTAATTCAATATTTACTTTACTATCTGTTTTGACCCACGGCTTTAAGCTCAGCATTTATTTGGAAGAATTGTAGAAATGGCTAGCATCTGAATTCAAATCAAAGGAGTATCCATAGCTGCCTCAAGTTGCAACCAAGGGACGTTATTGTGGACACTGGTAATGTACATTTAGCATCACCTTTTAAGTGTCAGTAGCTGAATACTGTTACTGTGCACAGGAGGCCCCCCAATTCCCTCACACAGTTAGACAGTATCTTGAAGGCCACAACATGTGAATGATTTGATGTTTTTGAAAATTAGGGCCAGACAAATTCTACAGGAAGGACAACATTAAAGAGAACCTGCAATGTTTGTTCCAGGTCAGCTATACAATGCACTGAAATGAAAACATAGAAACAGGCAGGTAACAGGCATTTTTAGGAAAGAGTTCAACAATGGTGAACGACATGTTTCTCATATTACCTTAGAGCTCAACTCTGGGCTGGGCTGAATGATTAAACCTGTCCCAAATCCCTCTTCCTTATTTGCTAAATAAATGCTTGTTTAGTCTAGTTTGTTTCTCTATTACATCCCCCGACAAAATTAGCATTATATTCTGCATATGCACTTGAGGAGACATAGATTTATAGCAGAACTATGGGCCAAAATATATATATGGTCTGTCACTAGCATTAACACAACAGACTGTTATTCTGAATGTCCCCAGTAACATCGTTTTCTTTATCGTCCACTGCCAGACGCAGAGGTAGAGTAAATCATAAACATTTGTATTGCTTGTGTGGCTTCGTTCAGAATTTGGACACTTGAAAATAGAAAAAGTCATTGAAGGTAAGCCCACTATAACCCCACCCCGACCTTCATGTTTTTTTTTTTTTTTGTTCCTAGGAAGTTTAATGTTTCCTTCTCAGCTCTGCAGAGAAAAACCCTATCTATATTTTTACTACTTTTTCCCTTGAGTACTTCATGGATGTTTTTTTTTCTTCAATCAAGAATTCTCTTAAGCTGCTTGAGATGGTCTCTACTATAGTTGGGCGAACAGTTAGAGCCGAGCAAAAGTTCGGCCTAAACATTGCCTGTTCACCCATTCGGTGAACACCTGAATTTGCGGGGTGTTCGGGAAGTTTGCCTGCCTAACGCTCCACAATGCACTGCGCGTACAGGGCATTCTAGGGCCCTAATTGGATGAATGAATGCAACTGACCGCTGGTCAGGTGCAAGGCTTTGCCCAATCAGGGCACTGAGCACAGTCAGAGCCATGATTGGACAATGTAGTAATAAGTGATTTGACAAAGCAGTGACGCGAAACATGTTGTCACGGTGATGGGACCACGTTGTGACGCTTGCAGAGGATTGTCTTCCAGCCGCCTCTTCCCTCTAACCGTATCGGTGTTCCCTGGCTCCTGTCCATGCGCAGCTCGAGGAGTGACGTCATCTCAGGCAGACAGAGCGACTCGGCCAGTCTCCGGCTCCATTGTGGCTTACCCCTGGCACTGGCGATTTAGCCATCCCTAGCAATTGCCTAGTTTCCACACATTGCAAATTTGGATGCCTTTGAGATCCTTCCATTGGAAATCGCACAATACTGGCTTATGGCTACAATTCACATCTGGCGGTCTGCGTTATCCACCAATCCTCTGCAAACATTTTGTTTTTATCTTCAATAAACAACATACTATATTTCTTTGAGACCAGACATGGTCTGTTTTATTTTTATCTTTAAGGGAATGACCCAGGCACTATGTTTAAAGGAGTTTCTAATTTTTATTGTTTCACTTCATCCTTCACTGCCTGCACTCTCTAACTCCCTCTCAGCCCAGGTAATTGCAAATCCTTTCAAAAATACATTTAATATGACTACCTGCCTGGAGTTTGCATGTTCTCCCTGTGCATGCATAGGTTTCCTCTGGGTACTCTGGTTTCCTCCCACACTCCAAAGACATGTTGGTAGGTTAATTAGCTCCTGTCTAAATTGGCCCCTAGTATTTGAATGTATGAATGTGAGTTAGGGATCTTAGATTATAAGCCCCTTGAGGGCAGGGACTGAAGTGAATGTACAACTAGCTCTTGTGGTTCACCTGTCCTGGGAGAAGGTAGTGGGAAGGCCAACTTTTCTTAAAAGTCTGGTGGGTTGCCAGCTTTATTTAAAAAAGGTTGCAAATCATAAAACAAACAAAACAGTAAAACAAAACCTTGCTGTCTGGCACTAAACTAATACAAAACAGGAGGCCTCTCTATACAATGTCAGGGCTTGTCCCTGACACCTCTAAACAAACAAAATGCAAACCTTTCCTTTTTTGCAGTCTTTAGAGCAACCACAGTCCAGCTCTTAGCTCCCTCAGTTAAGCACACTGAGACCCAGGGTGAGCTCCTGTGAGATCTCTTCCTGGTCATTATATCCAGCTGGAGAGGGGTTTGGGTGGACCAGAAACTCCGGGCTGGGAACCAGCCCTGCCAAGGTGGCTGGTAACACCTGGACCGGATTCCATCTTGGTCCCTTCAACATGAACGTATGCGGGGCGACAAATAGCGCCCATCCACTACTGCGCCTCGCATAACGTCACAATATATATTTACAGTATCTCACAAAAGTGACACTCACATTTTTTTAAATATTTTATTATATCTTTTCATGTGACAACACTGAAGAAATGACACTTTGCTACAATGTAAAGTAGCGAGTGTACAGCTTTCATAACAGTGTAAATGTGCTGTCCCCTCAAAATAACTCAACACACAGCTATTCATGTCTAAACCGCTGGCAACAAAAGTGAGCACACCCCTAAGTGAAAATGTCCAAATTAGGTCCAAAGTGTCAATATTCTGTGTGGCCACCATTACTTTCTACCACTGCCTTAACCCTCTTGGGCATGGAGGTCACCAGAGCGTCACAGGTTGCCACTGGAGTCCTCTTCCACTTCTCCATGACGACATCACAGAGCTGGTGGATGTTAGAGACCTTGCGCTCCTCCACCTTCTGTTTGAGGATGCCCCACAGATGCTCAATAGGGTTTAGGTCTGAAGACATGCTTGGCCAGTCCATCATTTTTACCCTTAGCTTCTTTAGCAAAGCAGTGGTCATTTTGGAGGTGTGTTTGGGGTCGTTATTATGTTGGAATACTGCCCTGTGGCCCAGTCTCTGAAGGACGGGGATCATGCTCTGCTTCAGTATGTCACAGTACACATTGACATTCATGGTTCCTTCATGAACTGTAGCTCCCCAGTGCCGGCAGCACTCATGCAGCCCCAGACCATGACACTCTCACCACCATGCTTGACTGTAGGCAAGACACACTTGTCTTTGTACTCCTCACCTGGTTCCTCCACGCACGCTTGACACCATATGAACCAAATAAGTTTATCTTGGTCTCATCAGACCACAAGACATGGTTCCAGTAATCCATGTCCTTAGACTGCTTGTCTTCAGAAAACTGTTTGTGGGCTTTCTTGTGCATCATCTGTAGAAGAGGCTTCCTTCTGGGATGAAAGCCATGCAGACCAATTTGATGCAGTGTGCGGCGTATGGCCTGAGCACTGACAGGATGATCTAGCCCCCACCCCTTCAACCTCTGCAGCAATGCTGGCAGCACTCATACGTCTATTTCTCAAAGTCAACCCTCTGGATATTAGTCCTGGAACAATATTCTCATTTAAGGAAGGATCAAGTGCATAAATCCATCACCATGTGAAAACACCTTGAAGGATGTGTGCTTACCAGAACCCGATGACCTTTTGGTACCGAGGGTCTAACAAACTTGTGAATGAGCCCCATTCTCGCATCCGTTGTTCTCCAGATTGCAGGGGTAACACCTCACCAGCATTGAGCCAGTATGCACCGGTTGATATGTAAGAAAGCACAAAAGAATCGCCAATAGTGCAGTTAAACCAAGGGCGTTTTATTGAACAAGCATCCAAAAGGTCTTACAGCATTCCAGAGATGACAGTGATGGATGAACAGCAATCAGCGGTGACTGAACATATCCTCGCCCGACCGGTTTTGTTCTAGGGAACTTCTTCCCGGGGCATGAGGAATACCTTCTTCACTGCAGTAATATACAGATAAAATAAACAGCAACTCCCACAGATCCTCCGTGTTCCTGCCCCTGACAGGGCCATCAATTGGTCCAATCCGGTGTCAATCAATCTGGCAAGGATTCCCACACCTTCTGACAATGAAAGGCTCTAGGTGACAAGGCAACCCTGATTGGCCATTGCTTCTATCACTCTCGGATTCGCCGGAAATAACGCCCCGGCGGTCTGTGCTCCCAAAAAAAATCACATGCGAGTCATCTGGCCTGAAAGCAGCACTCAATGACTTCACAAGCTGGAACCTGCTAAAGGGGATAAACTATTAGGTTTTATAGGACTCATTGCCCGTTCACATACCGTCGTCAATTTCGGAAATGACGCGTCGGCAATTACTGCAAGTGACGTGCTGGCAATACCTCTAAGTCACAAGACTGACTCAGGAACCCGTAAATTACATTCTGAATCTTCAAGGGCTACATAAACAGGGAGGAACTGGTGGGAATGCATACAAAACTATTCTTATTGTACAAAAAGCATTATCTGCCCTACATGATCAACATACAATACTTAATATAAAAAAATATTGCATTTAAAAACGTTTAAAAATGTAAAGCTTGTACCTTCTACAGGGTAGGTTTCAAAGAGTGACAGCTAGTACGGGGACTTCTTCCCGTACTGCTGCCACAGGGGGAGGGCAGCCAGTGGGCGGAGGCTGCAGCCCTGAGAACATGTTACGTATTTCCCCAAAGGCAAACTTATCCTAATCATTCATTTAGTTGAGAAGTAAATGTAATCCAGTCATAGATGAAATGCTGTCTACAAAATAAAACATGTTGTGAAATTACAACATTTATATGAAAGTAAAATAAGACATTGAAGAAATTTGGTTACAGTTGGGAAACTGTCTCTGGGAAGAGTGAGATACAGCATTATCCTTAAAATGTTACTAAACCCACAACAGTATAATCTGTCTGTATGTGCAGCATAGCATGCTTGTTATACTCACTGTGGAACTTAAGAGGTTGATCCTCTGCATTGTGTAAAAAGGCTGTTTGATCCTGTATGGACAGATCCTCATCCTCCTGCAGGGTCTCTCTTGGCAAGGTCAGATAATACACACTGAGGGTAGTAAAGCTGCACATGCTCAGTTTAGTCTTGATTGCTGGAGAGAACATTTATTTGTTCTCAGAGCTAGCCAGGTCACATATTGACATTGGCATCACACATGTGGGTGTGTATACAGGCTATAGTGGAAATCTCCTCATACCTGAACACTCACCACTGGGCAGACCCTGCAGTTTATCACGGGATCGTGGTATACAGATCAGCCAAAAAGGTATATAGTGGCAAAATTTCAATGTAAAAAGAAGATTTATAAGCCGTGGGCATTGTTGAGCGGGGGGGGGGGGGGGGGTAGGTTAACTATTTTCATATTACTGGATTTAGCAACACTTTAAGAAATTCTTTACCATTCAAAGTGTCCTTCAAACATACCTGACCTGAAACAGATTAACTAGGTAACAGATAAATCCCTTCTAGTAAACCTAATGGGAAATTGCATGCCTTCAACAATTTTATGTTTAAATGAATAGTTATTTCAGGCTTCTATGCAAAATAGTTGTAAAAAAATCTGTACAGGATTAAATAATTCACTAAAGAATTACATTATGCTAAATATTTTGTTACATCATATACATTCAATTCATTCTGTGCACATTATTATTTTGCAAAATCAAACAATTCTCAAATAAATTTACCACAAACAGGACCATATACATAGAATCTGCAACCTTTTTAATGTATTGGTTTGGTTTGTTTGTACTCATATGTATTTATGTATTACTTTGTGGATTTGTCATGTGCTTTGTTTACAATTCAAAGTCTATGCATTATCCATTTTATTTGTACTTCCTTCCTCACAAGACACTTCCTTGCAGAGATACAACCAATAAGTTAAGACACATCCATTGAGACCATGGCATACAGTGAAAGATAATAACATTGCTAAACACAATATTCAGTTCATATTATCTTTACTGTAGAAACATAAGTGTATGACAAATAAATAAATGAGTAATTTGGGTAAGTGTCCCACATCTCTTGCTGGCTGCCTTGGGTCCTGACTGCAACTGCTCACCATTTATTATGAAATGCCACCTCTACACAACCACTGCTGATGTTATTTTGAAGCAGTGCCTACAGCTGTCCATTCCCTGCTGGCAGAGAACTGGAGTTATATAGTTTCTTCAGTTTCTGTTTCTGCTTAGCATGTGGCCACATCTATCCATGGCTGCATATTCAGTAGGACAGTGAGTAACTGTGGTGCTGCCAGCTGTAAGGAGAAGGGCTGCATTGTATGTACTGGTATGTGTGAAGAAAAGGGGCAGCATTGTATTTATGTGTGAGGAGGTCAGTGGTGGATGAAGGTGTGCAGATGCTATGAGTAAGTAGGGAGTGCAGATATCGACCAAGGGTGAGTGGTGTGGGGAAGGGAGGAGGGGGAGCAGAGGTGATCAGTGTGAAAGTAAATGGTGGGCAGTGGCTTTTGCTTGAGGTAGGGAGGATATTGTTTTTGGAGAGGGTTGCTTTACTGCTGGTAGTGCAGCAATCAAATATGTGCACCATACAACAAAGACTTTAGCAGCCAGGATAATGTAACATACCATATACCAGCAGGGCCCATCCATTAAAGGCGCAAGGGTGCAGCCCCCCCATCCAAGCGTCCCCAAAACTGAACTGCATATTCCAGATGAGATCTTACTAATGATTAGGGATGAGCCGAACTACCACCAGAACATGCGAACAGACAAAAAGTTCAGGGCGAACATCCGAACACTATTAAAGTCTATTGGACCCGAACATGAAAAATCAAAAGTGCTCATTTTAAAGGCTTGTATGCAATGTTATTGCCCTAAAAAGTGTATGGGGACCTGGGTCCTGCCCTAGAGGACATGTATGAATGAAAAAAAAGTTTTTAAATCAATCGTTTTTTTCAGGAGCAGTGATTTTAATAATGCTTAACCACTTCAGCCCCGGAAGGATTTCCCACTTTAGGACCAGAGCACTTTTTGCGATTCGGCACTGCGTAGCTTTAACTGACAATTGCGCGATCGTGCAAAGTTGTACCCAAATGCGTCCTTTTCTTTTGGTGGTATTTGATCCCCTCTGCGTCATTTCTGATCGCCGCTATAAACAAAAGAAGAGAGACAATTTTGCAAAAAAAACAAAACAAATTTCTTACTTTTTGCTAAAATAAAAATTTAAAAAATATATAAAAAAACATTTTTTTCCATCGATTTTGGTCGATTTATATTCTTCCTCGTATTTTTGGTAAACAAAATAGCAATCGGCGGTTTGCGCAAAAGTTGCCGCGTTTATGGATGATGAGAATTAATTTCTGGGGTTTTTATTTTTTTCAATTTTTTACTAGTAATGGCGTCGATCTGCAATTTTTAGCGGTACTGCGATATTGCTGCGGACATGTCGGACCATTTTGACTACAGAACGATTACCATCGGCTAGAGGGACGGGTCCAAGAGCTCACTACTGCTCCCGGGGCTGGTCAATCTGCAGCCTGCACCATAGTGACTATGCCCTCTGAACCGCAAGTGCCCCTACCGGAACGGTTCTCAGGCGACCGTACCAAGTTCCGAGCCTTCCGCGTCTCCTGTGAACTCTATTTCACCCTCCAACCCAGCACCTTCTCCTTGGAGACCACAAAAGTGGGTCTATTGATCTCCCTGTTGCTAGGAGAACCTCAATCTTGGGCACATCGTCTGCTGGAACAGAGGGCCCTGGAAGTCTCTAACCTGACTACGCTCTTTCAAGCTTCGGCCCGCCTCTATGAGGACCCGCATTAGGCCGCCACGGCAGAAGCGGAGCTCCACACACTCCAGCAGGGCCACCGCATGGCAGAGGACTATGTGGCCGAGTTTAGGCACTGGGGTGCTGACACGGGATGGAATGACCCTGCGCTCTGTCACCACTTCCCCTTGGGCCTCTCTGACCCCCTAAAGGATGAACTTGCTTGTGTTGGGGTACACCAGACCCTGGACGCATTTATCGATCTCTCTATCCAGATCGACAGGCGTCTCAGAGAACGTGGAGCTGAGAGGTCTGCCGGGTCCCCACGACTTGCCTGGAGACAACCCGGGCCCCCATGGTCGCTAGCCACAGCTCAATCTAAACCTAGGATATCGGGCCCACTCCATCCTTCCCTTACTCGGGAAGAACGACAACACCGCCAGAGCAACAACCTCTGCCTCTACTGCGGAGAACCAGGACACATGGTGAGGACTTGCCCGGCCAAGCTTGGTAAGCGCCCACCACTCGTCAGTGGCAACATAACAATTTCGCCAAGTACCTCTTCCCACCTTACTCTCCTGCTTTCCCTTTAGCTCCCTGGCAAGAATATCCAGACCACTGCCATCATTGACTCGGGCGCTTGCAGTAGGTTAATTGACCAGTCCTTTGTGACCCAGCACCAGATCCCTCTACGACCAAAGCCAAATGGAATGGTTGTACGCCTGGCAGACGGCACCAACATCAAATCTGATGTGGTCACCCATGAAACCTGCCCTCTGCCTGCCATAACCCCGGATGGCCACCAGGAGTTCCTCTGTCTGGATGTTATTGAGTCCCCCCTGTTTCCTATTATTCTTGGCATACCCTGGCTGCAGGCCCATAGCCCCTGCATCAACTGGGCAACAGGCGAGACCAAGTTCCAGTCCCCTTATTGTCGCCAGCACGGCTTTCCAGAGACTAAGGAATTGGTCCCTGCTCTACTCAGTCTGGACGCAGACACCAACCCTGATGTCCACCAGTTGGTGCCTCCCGTGTACCACAGCTACCTAGATGTGTTTAGCAAGAAAAGGGCTGAACAGTTACCGGCCCACAGGGCCTATGATTGCCCCATCAAGCTCCTTCCCGGAGCCGAAGTTCCCTTCAGAAGGATTTTCCCCTTAACGGAACTGGAACTGGCGGCCCTCAAGGCCTATATAGATGAAAACCTACAGAAGGGTTTCATCCAGCCCTCCATGTCTCCCGCAGGAGCTGGAATATTCTTTGTAGAAAAAAAGGATCATACGCTGAGACCTTGCATAGATTACAGAGAGCTAAATAAAATAACTGTTAAAAAACGCTATCCTCTCCCCCTGGTTCCAGAGCTCTTCCAGAGGCTAGGGGCGGCAAGGGTGTTCACCAAGCTGGACCTCCGCGGAGCATATAATCTAGTCTGCATCCGGGAGGGCGATGAATGGCAGACCGCCTTCTGAACACGGTTCGGACACTTCGAGTACTTGGTAATGCCCTTCGGGCTCTGCAACGCCCCAGCCACATTCCAACACTTTGTGAATGATGTGTTTAACCACTTCAGATCCGCACTATTGCCAAAATACGGCTCCAGCGCGGATCTGAAATGCCGGGAGGACGTCCATGGACGTCCTCCACTGCGCATGCTCCAGCGTGCCCCCTGGCGGGCGCGGCGGTGCGCACGCGGCAGCGGTGGAGCGCGCGCGCGCCGCACGCTGCGCGAGCATCCCCGCGGGTCGGGGGGACTCGATGTCCGCCCGAGACCCGCCGATCACTTTTAGGAGCCTCAGAACGGGGAACCGCCGTTGTAAACACGGCGGTTCCCCGTTCTGTGACAGGGGACAAGCAGATCTACTGATCCCTGTCACTGGGATCAGTTAGATCTGTTATGTCCCGGCCAGCCCTGCCCCCCCCCACAGTTAGAACACAGCCAGGGAACATATTTAACCCCTTCACTGCCCCCTGCAGGTTAACCCCTTCACTGCCAATGACATTTATACAGTAATCAGTGGACATTTAAATTTCTGATCGCTGTATAAACGTCATTGGTCCCAAAAATGTGTCAAAAATGTCCGACATGTCCGCCCCAATATCGCAGTCCCGATAAAAATCGCAGATCGCCGCCATTACTAGTAAAAAAAAAATAATAATAAAAACGCCAGAAATCAATTCCCAGTTTGTAGACACGATAACTTTTGCGCAAACCAATCAATATACGCCGATTGCGATTTTTTTTTTTTTACCAAAAATATGTAGAAGAATATATATCGGCCAAAACTGATGAATAATTTTTTTAATGGATTTGTACTTAAGCAAAAAGTAAAAAATATTGTTCTTTTTTGCAAAATTGTCGCTCATTTTTTGTTTATAGCGGCGATCAGAAATGACGCAGAGGGGATCAAATACCACCAAAAGAAAGCTCTATTTGTGGGAAAAAAAAGGACGCAAATTTTATTTGGGTACAACGTCGCACGACCGCGCAATTGTTATTCAAAATGAGACAGCGCTGAAAGCCAAAAATTGGTCTGGGCAGGAGGGGGGTTTAAGTGCCCGGTAAGGAAGGGGTTAAAGACTATCTGGACCAGTTCGTCATTGTCTACTTAGATGATATCCTAATCTTTTCCCCCCCTACCTTGGAAGAGCACCGCAGGCATGTGGCAAGCGTCCTGAGCCGCCTTCAACAGCATGGACTTTATGCCAAGGCGGAGAAATGTGACTTTGAACGTTCAAGTATCCCCTTCCTGGGGCTTATTATCTTCGTCACTGCCATCACAATGGACCCACAGAAGGTCATGGCCATTCTAGACTGGCCAGCCCCTACAGACAAGAAGGGAGTTCAGCGGTTCATTGGCTTCGCCAATTTCTACAGAAAGTTTATAAAGGAATTTTCAGCCATCATCGCCCCAATTACCCAGTTGACCAAGCTGCACACACAATTCGTGTGGACTAAGAAAGCCCAGGAAACCTTTGTGACGCTCAAGAGACTCTTTACCTCAGCACCCATCCTCAGGCACCCTGACCCCGCCTTGCCATTTGTCCTGGAGGTGGATGCTTCTGAAGTTGCTGTGGGGGCTGTGCTATCGCAAAGGCATGGAGCTAAGGCTGGTCTACATCCTGTGGCGTTCTTCACCCGCAAGTTAACCACCCCGGAAAGGAATTATGACGTGGGAGATAGGGAGCTTCTGGCAATTAAAACAGCCTTGGAAGAGTGGCACTATCTGTTAGAGGGAGCCAGGCACCCCATCTTGATCTTCACGGATCACAAAAAATTTGACTACCTCCGGGCAGCCAAGAGACTGAGACCTCGCCAAGCCCGATGGGCACTCTTCTTCTCATGCTTCCTCTTCCACATGACGTAGAGGCCTGGGTTGAAGAACGTCAAACCTATCAAGGATGTTCTGCAAACCCGGCGAGCCTGCAACCCCTGAAACGGTCCTGCATCCCCGGAATTTCCAGTTGACCCAAGGGGATCTGTTGTCCCAAATCAGACAGTCCTTAGACAGGACTCCCAGACCGGCAGACCCTAACCTGCTAACCAGCAATAAGCTCTTTGTTTCAGAGGACCATCGCTTATCGGTCTTGGCATCCTGTCATGACCATAAACTGGCAGGATACTTTGGTGCTCGCAAAACCAAGGAACTGCTGCTGCGATCATTCTGGTGGCCATGAGCAGACGAGGACTGTAGGAAATACGTCAGCTCATGCCTTATCTGTGCCCAGAACAAGAGCAGTAAGACCAAGGCCTGGGGTTTACTGAAGCCACTTCCAGTGCCCAAGAGGACTTGGTCCATGATCTCGATGGACTTTATTGTCGAGCTGCCACCTTCCCAAGGTTACTCCACAATCTTCGTGGTAGTAACGAAGATGGCCCACTTCCTTCCCATGAAGGGTACCCCATCAGCCACTGAAACGGCCAAAATATTTATCCGGGAGATTGTGAGGCTCCATGGACTTCCAACCAGCATTATCTCCGACCGCAGAGTTCAGTTCACCTCCCGGTTCTGGAAAGCCCTGTGCTCCGCACTTGATATTGATCTGGCGTATTCTTCAGTATATCACCCACAGACGAATGGTCAGACAGAGATGACCAATCAAAAACTCGACCAATATCTCCATTGCCTCTCGTCATATTCACAAGATGACTGGGCCTCTCTGCTGCCACTGGCAGAGTTTGCTTTCAATAACACCATCCATTCAGCCACAAATCAGTCTCCATTACTGGCCAATTACAGCTTTCACCTGACCTTTATGCTCAACCACAGCCTTGAAAGTGTAGTACCCGCAGTACAAGAGATGACCAAATTCTGGGAAGAGAAATGCAAACTTCTCCAGGAGACCATGGCTTGGACTCAGCAAGTGCTGTCCGTTCTACAGTGTTTGTGCGAAGTTCCGAGCTATCTGATTGCATGATACCTGTTCCTGTGACCCAGCTTGCTTTGACCCTGCTCTGATCTCTGCCTGCATCGACCCTGGCTTCCACGAACACTCTTCTGCCTGCTCCCCTGTACCTCAGCCGTCTGCACATTGCCGACCCAGCCTGTACCTGACCATCCGTTTGCCTGATCCTTCTGTACTGCACCGCCCACCAGTTGCTGACCTGGACTGTCCTACTACGCTTCTGCCTGTACGAGCTCCAGCGGACACCTACCAGACACCAGAGACTTGTCCAGCCCTCGTGCCTCCCTATGCTTCTGAGATTTCTGTCGGCACTACCAGGGACTCTCGAACCAGGGCCGCAAAAGAGGTTACCCTTGCATAAGCCAGACTCCATCACCAGGTACATGACAGCGGTGCCAGAACACTGTAACCCCTTACAGTTACTCTTGTTGGAAGGAGGAACTGGGCCTGATGTTGTAAATTAAAAGAACAAAAAGGCGGTCATGGGACTTTAAATGAGGCTTGTCATCAGAAGTAGATCAATGTAGTCTTAAATAGATCAAAAGATATTTATTGAAAAAAAAAACAATGACTGATGACATAATCATAATTAGATGCATTGTGAATCAAGGAAAAACCATGTAGAGGTTCAAAAAAGCCAACACATACATCATTGCATGATTAGAGAAATTGTTGCACATACATGATGTCACAAACATAAAACTCATGAAGAAAGAAATAACTATGAATTCTTGAGATTATAACACTCGACGCGTTTCGTGGAGCTAGTCCACTCATCAGGAGTACAGAAGGTATCTATGGATATAAATACAATTGTCATTAAGTAAGGGATCATGTTGTATGCTTCCCCCGAAAAAACGAGGGAGAGGGAGATCGGGGGGGGGGGAGCAGTAAGCTCCTTACCTGATGTGTAGGCTTAAAAGCAGCATCCAACTCAGTATCCAGACATTGAGACATCCAACCCTGCATATGGTCTGTCTCGGGGCTGAGACAGGAACCGGTACCCCGGCGTGGGGTGAAAGACAGCCCTAAGCGCCGGCCAGCTAGCCCAGGGGGCTCCGAGATGGGTAACAAGGGGATTAAATGGCCATCTGAAGAGAATATATATAGAATAATATAATATAATGATATGTATAATATTAAGTGTAATGCCCAATGTAACCGAGATACCCCCAAGTGGCAGATGGTGTCAGAATATCTAAACATGGAATAAATGTGGACAGAAGAAAATGGGTTGCCAAAGTGAAAAGAAAAAGTATACACCAAGTGACCAAATTATCCCAGAGTAATTGTAAAACAATTACCCATTGGTGAAAATGTGAAATAGTGATGAATGGAGTAAAGATCCAGAAAAAGTAGTAGCAGGTAGGGAAATACACCAAAGGATGATTAAAAAGTAAAAGACCCATGGACATCCTAACTGACTTACATGTAGATCAGTAGGGGAGTATAACATGTATGTATCCATGCGTTGCTGCGCTCGTAGTGAAGGAGTTGAGAGTGATCAGCTGGTGGGAGCCCAAAACTTATACCCCAGACCGGGGGCGGGTTCCCGCCAACGTCATGCAGGACGCCTGAGCCTCGAGGCAAGTGGAGTCCAGATCCGGCGCGAAGCGCCGGAAGTAGACATCACAACTAGGGCCTCTGGAGGCGTCAGCTGGAATTCGCTCTCAAACTGCGGGACGAGGCATCGCAGATAGAGGGCGGAAAACATGACGCCAATGTGCGAGAGGGCCAACCCGTACCCGGCTCAGAGGAGGTGGGGTGGGAAAGCACTGTCACACATTGCAGCCCCGAGAACAGAGCAAGGTTGGGATGTGGTCACCCTGGAGACATGGATGGGATGCTGTTGTTACAGAAAATATTCAATGAATTATTGTTTTATACAAAATGGTCTATAAGTCTAAAACCTTGATTCAGTCAATCAAGGAGTTTGTGGTGTGACAGATCATAGAGGACCAGCGCGTGTCTTCCACCCAAATATTCAGGACAAAAAAAAGGGGTTATGATCTGGCACATCCACGATGATCAAGCCTCCATCCCTAATGTATACAAAAGAACAAAAAGGCGGTCATGGGACTTTAAATGAGGCTTGTCATCAGAAGTAAATCAATGTAGTCTTAAATAGATCAAAAGATATTTATTGAAAAAAAACAATGACTGATGACATAATTGTAATTGGATGCATTGTGAATCAAGGAAAAACCATGTAGAGGTTCAAAAAAGCCAACACATACATCATTGCATGATTAGAGAAATTGTTGCACATACATGATGTCACAAACATAAAACTCATGAAGAAAGAAATAACTATGAATTCTTGAGATTATAACACTCGACGCGTTTTGTGGAGCTAGTCCACTCATCAGGAGTACAGAAGGTATCTATGGATATAAATACAATTGTCATTAAGTAAGGGATCATGTTGTATGCTTCCCCCGAAAAAACGAGGGAGAGGGAGATCGGGGGGGAGCAGTAAGCTCCTTACCTGATGTGTAGGCTTAAAAGCAGCATCCAACCCAGTATCCAGACATTGAGACATCCAACCCTGCATATGGTCTGTCTCGGGGCTGAGACAGGAACCGGTACCCCGGCGTGGGGTGAAAGACAGCCCTAAGCGCCGGCCAGCTAGCCCAGGGGGCTCCGAGATGGGTAACAAGGGGATTAAATGGCCATCTGAAGAGAATAAAAATATGTGTATATATAGAATAGAGAACAGAGCAAGGTTGGGATGTGGTCACCCTGGAGACATGGATGGGATGCTGTTGTTACAGAAAATATTCAATGAATTATTGTTTTATACAAAATGGTCTATAAGTCTAAAACCTTGATTCAGTCAATCAAGGAGTTTGTGGTGTGACAGATCATAGAGGACCAGCGGGTGTCTTCCACCCAAATATTCAGGACAAAAAAAAGGGGTTATGATCTGGCAGATCCACGATGATCAAGCCTCCATCCCATGACCGCCCTTTTGTTATTATATTATATTATTCTATATATACACATATTTTTATTCTCTTCAGATGGCCATTTAATCCCCTTGTTACCCATCTCGGAGCCCCCTGGGCTAGCTGGCCGGCGCTTAGGGCTGTCTTTCACCCCACGCCGGGGTACCGGTTCTTGTCTCAGCCCCGAGACAGACCATATGCAGGGTTGGATGTCTCAATGTCTGGATACTGGGTTGGATGCTGCTTTTAAGCCTACACATCAGGTAAGGAGCTTACTGCTCCCCCGTTTTTTCGGGGGAAGCATACAACATGATCCCTTACTTAATGACAATTGTATTTATATCCATAGATACCTTCTGTACTCCTGATGAGTGGACTAGCTCCACGAAACGCGTCGAGTGTTATAATCTCAAGAATTCATAGTTATTTCTTTCTTTATGAGTTTTATGTTTGTGACATCATGTATGTGCAACAATTTCTCTAATCATGCAATGATGTATGTGTTGGCTTTTTTGAACCTCTACATGGTTTTTCCTTGATTCACAATGCATCCAATTATGATTATGTCATCAGTCATTGTTTTTTTTCAATAAATATCTTTTGATCTATTTAAGACTACATTGATTTACTTCTGATGACAAGCCTCATTTAAAGTCCCATGACCGCCTTTTTGTTCTTTTGTATACATTAGGGATGGAGGCTTGATCATCGTGGATGTGCCAGATCATAACCCCTTTTTTTTGTCCTGATGTTGTAAATTAGTTTACAAATTGTGACGAAAGCCCCAGCCAAACAGGTGGCCAAAAATTGGGCCTTGTGTGTTGGCGGTGCCAGAACACTGTAACCCCTAGCAGTTACTCTTGTTGGATGGAGGAACTGGGACTGATGTTGTAAATTATTTAAAAAAATTGTTATGGCATTCCCCTGTAAATCAGGTGCAGAAAAATTGGGCCTTGGGTGTTGGTGGTGCTCTAAATACAGCATATAGTTCTAAATTATGGACAGGAGGAATAGGAGCAGTGGGAGTCTTCTAGGGATCCCAAATCCTTAATCAGTTGCATCAGCATCAGGGGCTTGATAGCTGCTGATCCAGGACTGATTCATTTTTATAAATGTGAGCCTATTAACCGAGTCTGTGGACAGGCACACTCTTTGATCATTTACGAACCCTCCAGCAGCACTAAATGTCTGTTCAGAAAGCATGCTGGATGGAGGACAGGCCAGTAGCTAGATTGCATATTAAGCAATTTCCGGCCAGTGGTCCATCCTCAAGACACAGCAACTAAGTGGCTGTTTAGTTGGAAAGGTCTCCAAGTCTGCTCTTGCCCCTATATATTCCTGCACCATATAATGCAGACGCTGACGATGGTTGTTTGAACCTATCAGGCCTGAGTGCTGAGGACTGAAACATTTTTTAAAGGCATCGCTCATCCGGCCACCTTCTCCACCACTCTGCCTCTGAACGACCGAAGCATCAGAAACACATTGTCCAGGGCCAGCAGCAGGACATGGTGAACTCCCAGGGTCTGGAAAGGTGTTGCACAAACTTTTCTTCAAGGTATCCTGAAGATGTTTCATCCTCTGCACCCTCTGTGCAGGCAGTTCTGCAACTTTACCCTTGTAACGTGGATCAAGATGGGTTGCTAGCCAGTAATGATCCCTCTCCTTGATACCATGAATCCTAGGGTCTTTTCGCAGGCTTTTCAGAATCAGAGAGCCCATGCAGCATAAGTTTGAGGAGGCATGAGTGTCCTCTGGGTCTCTGAGGATGACATTATCAGGAACTCCCTCCTCCCAGCCACGTACAACTCCTTGGGTTTCTGGGGCCTGAAAGCCATGATCCCTTGAAGACTGCTGCGTATTATACTCTGCATCCATGCTGACACAATCCTCTTCCTCCTGTGTGTTTGGCGGCTCTGCAGGAATGCTCTCTGCATAAAGGGGGCCTTGAGAAGAAAGGAAGTCCTCCTCTTCCTCCCTCTGTTCTGTCTCAAGTGCCCTGTCCATGATTCCACGAAGCATGTGCTCCAGAAGGAATATTAGTGGGACAGTGTCACTGATGCGTGCATTGTCGCTGCTCACCATCCTTGTAGCCTCCTCAAATGGTGACAGGACAGTGCATGCATCCTTGATCATTAGCGGCTGGTGTGGCAAAAAAAAGCTAAGCTCCCCTGAGCCTGTCCTGGTGTCATGCTCACAGAAGTAATCATTGATGGCCCTCTGCCGTGCGTGCAGCCACTGCAGCATTGCCAATGTTGAGTTCCATGTCACAAATGAGGCAGTTGTTGGGCAGGTTGAATTCCCACTGGATGTCAGCCAGCCCGGCACTGGCATTGTATGAATGCCAGAAATAACCAAATGACCACAGACTTTTCTGGCCTGCCTCAGGATATCTGGTAAGCCTTGGTACCTGGTCAAGAAACGCTGCACCACCAAATTCAAGATGTGTGCCAAGCATGGAACATGTGTCAATTGTCCCAGTCGGAGGACAGAAAGAAGGTTGGTGCCATTGTCGCATACAACCATTCCTGGCTCAAGCTGCCATGGTGTCAACCACCTCTGAGCCTGCCCCCGCAGAGCTGAAAGAATCTCTTCCCCAGTGTGGCTCCTGTCCCCAAGACAGTCTAACTCAAGCACCACATGGCATCTTTTAGCCTGACTGCTTGCATAGCCCCTTGAACACTTAGGGAGGTTCAGAGGAAAATTCTGCAGAAGAGGCCACAGAGGTAGAAGAAGAGGAGGGGGTGGAGGAGGAAGGCGGATGTGGAAAACTCACCACCAGCTTTTTGGAGGCATGGTGGCGGAACCATTTCCAAAACTGAACCTTGTACTGCATCCTTCCCAGCTGCCAGCAGAGTTACCCAGTGCGCCGTGAAGGAAATGTAACGTCCCTGACTGTGAGCCAGCGGTAATATGAACCCTGCTGCTGACTGCACTGTTCAACGAGGCCAAAACATTGCCTTCCACATAACGGTAGAGAGCTGGAATGGCCTTACGAGAAAAGAAATCTCTTTTGGGAATAAGCCACTGTGGGACAGCACATTCCACTAATTCATGAAAGGGCGCAGAGTCTACCAGCTGAAAAGGCAGCAGTTGGAGTGCTAGCAATTTGGCCAAGCTAGCATTAGGACGCTGAGCATGTGGATGGCTGGGACTGTATTTCTTTTTACAGTTCAGCAACTGGGGTAAGGATATTTGCCTGCTGAATTCACTTGCTGGTGTACTGCTAGCTTTGCTACACCTTCATTCCTCTCAGTGCAGGTTTTGGAGAGGACTGCAGTTATAGTAGGGGTTGAGATCCCAGATGAGGAGCAAGGAGGAATCCGCCTTGTTTTTTGGTGTGGGTTCTTGAGGTACTCTTGCAAACGGACTGCATGGCTGGTCATCATATGTCTTGTCAAGACAGTAGTGCCCAAGCGGCTGGAGTCCTGGCCACACTTGACCCACTTCAGACATAGATTGCAAATGGCAACGGTGCGATCTACTGCACATGTGCTGAAAAATGCCCACACCAAAGAAATTTTGGAGGTCGTTGGGGAGACAGCAGTGCCCTGCAACTGTGGAGCTCTGTGGGCTGATGCAATTGGGTGGCTGCCCTTAAGCTGGCCCCTGGAGGACATCCTGCCTTGTTGGAGTTGGGCCTCCTCCTCTTCCTCACTTTCCTCCTCTCTTCTCTCAGGCACCAAAGTACAGTCTGTGTCCTGATCATTTACTCCCTCCTCGTCACTGGAGCAAACTTGGCAGTATGTTGCAGCTGGGGGAACATGACTGCTAGTTTCTTGTCCTTTTGTAGCACCCCCTGTCTCTAGGCTCACGCTACTTCCTTCCTCAACCTGGGAACCAACATCAAAGCCTTCAAACTGCTGCGCATCTTCCATGAGCATGTAACCGACACTCTGGTCAAACAACTCAGGTGACTCCTCCCTGCATGATGGTGGGGCTACAGAAGGAGTAACTGTGGACAAGGATCCAGTGGAATAGGCTGCTTTGCCAGATGTGTTGGAAGGCAAACTTCCACAAACTTTTTACGAACCTGGCTGACAGAGGATGGATGAGGAGGATGAGGACGGCTTTGTTAACCACTCCACCAACTCTTCTGCATGTTGTGGCTCAATAGCATGTCCAACAGCAGAAAAAAAGGACAAGCGTGACCCACCTGCAGAGGATGCACCACATCCACCACCTTTCACTGAAGACACAGAGGCTGCTTGCCCTCTTTTAGTGGCCTGGGAGCATCTGCCTCTCCTTTGAGGCCTTCCTGACATGATGTTTTGGTTTTTTTTAGCACCGCACTACACTGTGCTATATACCGTACACCCCCGAATACACCAATAATGGAAAATTGTTGCCAATACTTACTGTAATTTTCCTTTCCTGGCTTTGCCACATGCCAATCACCTTGGGTCAACTCCGCCCCCTTGACCCCATATAGGACATCCCTGAATAGATCAATAAAAGCCCACCAGTACCTGGTGCAGGTGTTCTGTAGATAGCCTGTGACGGACTAGGGAGGGTATGTGTTGGCATGAGGCAGAACCAGGAAAGGAAAACTACGGTAAGTATTGGCAACAATTTTCCGTTTTCCTGGCTCAGCCTCATGCCAATCACATTGGGACTTAACTAGCCAGATACAGGGAGGGAGTAAAACAAACCCACCAACACCAGGTGCTGCTAACAGTAAATGTATTATTTGGACAACGTAGAAGCCAACACAGAAACTCCCCTGATGCCAATTGGAAGGAAGCTACATCTAGCTTGTAATGCCTGATAAAGGTGTTAGGAAAAACTCCAGCTGGCCATCTCACAGACCCCATCCCCCAAGACTCTGGACCAGGCCACCCAGGAGCAAGGAAACTCGAGTAGTGTATCCGAGTCTCTTGCGGGGAAAGATTTTCCTGCGAGTAAGCTGTTTGAATACCTTAAAACCTTTTCACCCATGTCAAGATGTTGGAAATAAGAAGAGAGCGCTAGGCCCCTGGAATGACCCTGTTGTCTCCAAACATGTTTGTAGAATGGAGCTTGGATGCAACTTATATAAATATGAACCTTTGGCTGTGTTGAGAGTTTTAAAACCTGGAAGGACTTATTGTCAATTAAAGTGGAACTCCGAGGAAACTTCAGGTAAGAATTTCAGAGAGGCCCTATCAGCAATCTATCCAGAAAAAGGGTGTAGTACGGATCCTTGTAGCAGAATGCAGCAATGTTAGAGACTCACTGAGACGGATGCATGTCAAAAACACTGTCCTAAGTGAGGTAATATAATGGACTGATCGAACGGAGACTTCAGCAACCCCCTCAGAACTATCGACAAACCCCATATTGGAAATATCAGATATATTGGCCGTATTTTAATTGTTGCCTTCTTAAATCTTACTACAGCAGTTCCCCGGACAAGGACGTGTCAGTCAATGCAGACAGTGCCGAAACTTGCACTTTAGTAGTATTGCAGCTTAGGCCTAATTTCAGCCCTGACTGTAGAAATCCCAGCATATTCGCCCCAGCAGGAAACTGAAAGGAAAATCGTTACTGGACAGGCTAATATTCAAACCTCTGCCATCCTTGGTGGTAAGTAAACCCAGACAAGATTCTCTCTGCCGAAGGTAGGTTTGACCTGACCGACTCGAAGGATTAAGGCCCTTAATTTTGCTCCTTCCACATGCCCTGCAGGCAAGGCTAGATAGGCTTTTTTTTTTTTACATGCATGTATGGATAATATGCAAGGGCATACTATGCTGAGTACAATGCAAGTTTTCAGAAGGTGATACCATCTGTGGTACCCATAACCTGCAACCTTGGAAGGTATCAGAGTAATCCACTACACTACTGCGTTGAGTGCCACTATCCCCAAGATTTTTCCCTCCACAATCTTCAACAATGATATGAGAATCAGCGCTGTTGGAGGGAAGATGTACTCCAGACTGAAGCACCACTTCTTGGAGAGCTAGAGCTTGTGGATAAAGGAAGTGAAAGAAAATTGTGGAGCCTGACAGTTGTCTAAAGATGCTATGAGAACCAGTTTGGGAGCATCCCACCGTGCGAAGGTCTGACAGATACTTCGGGTTCACTCTTTGTCCTGAAGGATGGGGAGGAACGCTTTCAGGACTTCCCTGGCTGCACTCAATTCTAGCAGATTGAAAGAACCCGGGAGCTGAGAGTCCCTAGCTCCATAAGTTTGGAAGCAATGATCTCCAACCCCGAAGACTCGCATCTGATGTGATGACGAACCAGCTCATTGGGATGATGAGCTTGCCTCGGGAAAGGTTAACCCCTTGGCTCCGCCACCACCGGTCGTTTTGAATAAAGACCAGAATATGGACCTTCTGATGTAGAGCTCCCTGATGCCCCTGGCACAAAAAACAACCCTTGTGTGCCATTGGGCCCCTGGCACTGCTGGAATACTAGCTGTCAGGCTTCTCAGAAAACATATACCTCTGCGGACCGTAAACAAGGGTGTAACCGTCTTCTCCAAGGCCTTTGAGGAAAATTTGTCGTACTTCTCCTACTGGAGGGAACACCTTGTACCGAAGCGTGCTGAACATCCTCACTAGATAAATCAGGTACTGTCCTGGAACAAGTTGGCCTTCTCTCTGTCTTTACTATCCAACCCCTGCTAGAGTGGTCCCTGGTTAGGACTTGGTCCCGGTGCTGCACCAGAAGGTCCTTGGAGGACCCATATCAGCACTGTATCCTTTAGGTAATGAACTCACATGCCCTTCTGTTGGAGATAAGCGTCTATTGTGACCCTACCCCCCGAAAGAGATGCTTAGGCCCGAACTGAGGCCGAACCCTATTTGTCCCTCCATAGGGGTGACCCGGCTTGGAGAATGAGGTCATCTTTTCCCACATATCTGTGAGAATGGTAAGACTAAGCTGGCAGATGACTGGATCATCCATCAGTAAGACTTAAAATAGGTCAAATGGCCCCACTAGAGTCCTTTCCTCTCGGATCTTCCAAACCATCAGATGACATAGGTAGCTCGTCACCGACACTTCAGAGAGGCTATCTTTTGAATTTCTGGCAGGGAGCCCAGGAGACACTGGTTAGCCAGCACCTGATGCGAGAAGTCTGCAAGAGCTCTAAATCTGGATGCTTTTTGGTCTTTTGGGATCGTGCCAATGCTTCCCCCTACTACCACTGTTTGGACATACTTCAAGGCTTTCCCAGCCTTGGACACCTCACTGTATGTATGAGAAACATGGCAAGAAGTCCCTGCATCTCTTTCCAAAATGAGCTGCCCCGAAATGCCTGGTGCTGCGGCACCATGCGATCGTGCGCATGCCTGTGGATGCATGGAGGTGCTATTCCTCAATGAATGGCACAGCCAAGTGCCTGCTGAATGTGCTGTGCGTGCCGCCAGGTGTGCTATTTTGCTCGTGTTCCTGACATCCATTAATGTGAAAACACACATATATACATATATATACATATATATACACATACACATACATATATATACATATATACATACATACATACACACATACACATACATACTGCCGAAGAGAGCTAATCTTGGCACCAATGGCAAAACCCGGAAGTTTTGGGTTGAAGCCTTGGGAGACTTATGACCTTAGAATCTGACCTGATCCATTAACCTGGAGAACCCTCTGCTGGGCCGATAAGAACAGTCAACTTTAACTGTTCGCAAGACATCTTGTTCGGCCGTAAGGACTAAGGCCAATGCTCCCGATTCTGGGAAGAACCACATTTCCCTTAGCAAAGAGCATGCTCAGCGACAGAAAAAATAGAGCACAAAACCTGCTCAGAGGCAGAATCCGTAGCCTAGAGTAAATCTAACATCAATATGCTAACCGCTAGCTTGCAGCAGCCCCTGCTGTGGAAAGACTCTTCAGTTCTGAAACAGCCCTGCTCCCCATAGGTGATTGTCTCAAGGACATCTTGACTTTGGAGACATGTTTCCCGTGCAATGCGGACTGTAAAAGCACCACACCGATGTGAACTGGATCCATTGCAAACAATGTGTTTTTAAGAGTCCTACGAACTGGATACGGTGCAAGCCACCTCCAACTCGCATAGGCTTGAACCCAGCCTATACTGCAATGCTGGACCTCTATCCGGCTTGGCCTAGTCATACAATATTAAAGCTGAAGTAAACCCACCCATTTGATAGTGTCAAAGAAGAGTTTAATATTCCCGGCATGCCGGAATTGCTAGCTGTCTCTTGGCTGTGCTCCTAACCACTTCAGCCCCGGAAGGATTTCACACTTTAGGACCAGAGCTCTTTTTGCGATTCGGCACTGCATTGCTTTAACTGAAAATTGCACGGTCGTGTGACGTTGTACCCAAACGAAACTTGCGTCCTTTTTTTCCCACAAATAGAGCTTTCTTTTGGTGGTATTTGATCACCGCTGCGTCATTTCTGATCGCCGCTATAAACAAAAGAAGAGCGACAATTTTGCAAAAAAACCCAAATTTCTTACTTTTTGCTAAAATACAAATCCAAAAAAATATATAAAAAAACATTTTTTTTCATCGGTTTTGGCCAATTTATATTCTTCCTCATATTTGTGATTAAAAAAATCGCAATCGGCATTTATTGATTGGTTTGCGCAAAAGTGGTCGCGTTTATGGATGATGAGAATTAATTTCTGGGGTTTTAATTTTTTTTTATTTTTTACTAGTAATGGCGGCGATCTGCGATTTTTAGCAGTACTGCGATATTGGGGCGGACATGTCGGAACATTTTGACACTTTTTTGTGACCATTGGCATTTATACAGCGATCAGTGCTATAAAAATGCACTGATTACTGTGTAAATGCCATTGGCATAGAAGGGGTTAACCTGCAGGGGGCGCTCTAAGGGTTAACTGTGTTCCCTGGGCGTGTTCTTACTGTATGGGGGCTGCCCTAACAGGGGAAGGGAAGTGATCACAGCTTCCATGTAAAGGAAGGCTGTGATCACAGTCCTTCCCCCCTCCCAGAACGGAGGTCTGTGTTTACTTACACGGACCTCCATTCTTTCACTCCGGGGGGGGCATCGCGGGTAGCCGGCGGAGATCGAATCTGCCGCACCCGCTCCCTGGCCCTCCCTGGACACAGTGAGCGCGCGGGCGCGCCTCCCGCGGTGCGCGCTCACTGTGCGCGATCTTGCAGCCGCCGTCATATGACGGCGTTTTGCCTTACAGCACCACTCTGTCGTCGTCAATTGCCGACCAGCGGTCGGCAAGCGGTTAAAGCGGTAGTATACCCATCTATTTAACAGTTCTTAAACCCAGTTGCATTTCTGACAGGTCACCCCCATAGGTTGTGCTCTAAACCAATTGTCAAACCACCCATGGCAGGTGACACAGCTGATCACATGTGCAGCATCATGGCAACCGCAGGCCACACAGAGGCCAAGATGGCAGCCCCCTAGGCTGAAAAACGACAGGGTATACGGTACTCCCACTTTAATTGCTTGATTGATACAAAAGGGAATAGGCTATCCTGAGCAATGTTAGACTATGCTCCTTATTTCGAGCTAATAGCCCAGGCTCTGGCGAAACATCTTTTGACACCACCTTGAGGAAGGAGGCCATCCTTCTCTAGAGGGGACTGGCAAGAGGTCTTCACTCCCTCTTCAACTGTCTTTAAAATACACTGCCGAATCCTCGTTCCCCATGTGGGAACCGTGAGAGAACTCACTAAGTCTAACTTTGCAGAGATGCCTGGATAGCAAAGGTGTTGCATGGCAAGTGGCAGCTAGCAGCTGATGCCCTGGTATGACCAGATGATGGTCCTACAGAAGCCGAAGATAGGCTGCCCTGTACATCATACCGCCTAGCTTTGCTTACGGTGATTATCTGGAGAAATTACCCCTTGTGGCTTCTATGTGAACCCTTCCCCTGATAAGGAGGGACATTAGCAATATGCAGTATACCATATACCTTTGTCCAATTAGGAGTCACCTACCTTTCAGAAGTTTTCAGTGCCTCATCCATCAGGACCAGCGAGCTCATCCTGGGAAGAAGGAAGATATAAGAAGTACAGGAAGAACCCTCAAGAACCCCTCCCCCAAGTGCAGCAGCTCACAGGAAGGTAATAGAGAGAATCTCCCAGGTAGACTATCAGGCAAGCAAGCCACAACATTAATCCCATTAGTCTGTATAACTGTGCAGTGTGAGGGAGTAGGAGCACAGTATAGGATAGAGCACTTACAGGGCTACTGGGACAGGCAAGTCTCAGAATGAACGCCGGGCTTTCAAATGCCGCGCGTCCTCTCCCCCTGAAATAGAAGCAGCATCTCCCTGCACCCAATAGCGGTCGGCAAACCAGCAGAGGCCTGGTGACATCATCACCCCTCGCCGCCGCCGATGGAACACAGGAGGAACACAAGCCGAGGGGAGAAGTGGCCCGGGACCTAGAGCAAAGGATGACGTCATCACTCGGTGCCCTGCTCGGAGCGGAGCCTTGTCGGCTCTGTCAGCCTTGCAACAGGAATCCCAGCCCAAGCATAGCACAGAAGCAGGTAGAGAAAGAGCGAGAAGTCCCAGGATGGCTGCCTTAGATACTCGGCATGCAGCATTTATGCTTGTGCCTGGCCCTCCACCAAGGGCGTCCACTATCAGGGGGATTTACCCCCAACAAGGGACCATCCACAGCGAGGACCAACAGCAGGACCACATGAAACAAGAATGTCCGGAGCGAGGACAAAATAAGAACACCTGCACCAGGTACAGGTGGGCTTTTATTGATCTATTCAGGGATGTCCTATATGGGGTCAAGGGGGCGGAGTTGACCCAAGGTGATTGGCATGAGGCTGAGCCAGGAAATATAGTTTACTTTCAATACACTGAGTGTATATCTGTATACACTAGACTGTATATATTTGAAGACAACATGCCAAGTAATGTGCTATATACCATACACCCCCAAATGCACCGATATATAGTGCACACTCAATACACTGTATATATATATATATATATATATATATATATATATATACCAGGCTGTATATATTTTAATATTTTAATACACCACGTCAAGTGGACTAATACACCACATCAAGTGGACTATATACCTTAGGTACAGATATATAGTGCACGCTCAATACGCTGTGTGTGTATATATATAT
Organism: Glandirana rugosa; assembly: GCA_018402905.1. Lineage (NCBI taxonomy): Eukaryota > Metazoa > Chordata > Amphibia > Anura > Ranidae > Glandirana > Glandirana rugosa. Next base: position 156,547 of record BLSH010396836.1, read on the forward strand.
ATATATATATATATACCAGGCTGTATATATTTTTATAAACCACGTCAAGTGGACTATATACCTTAGGTGCAGATATATTGTGCACACTCAATACACTGTATGTATATATATATATATATATACACACCAGGCTGTATATATTTTCATAAACCAATTCAAGTGCACTATATACCTTAGGTACAGATATATAGTGCACGCTCAATACGCTGTGTGTATATATACAGTGCCTTGCGAAAGTATTCGGCCCCCTTTGAACTTTGCGACCTTTTGCCACATTTCAGGCTTCAAACATAAAGATATAAAACTGTAATTTTTTGTGAAGAATCAACAACAAGTGGGACACAATCATGAAGTGGAACGAAATTTATTGGATATTTCAAACTTTTTTAACAAATAAAAAACTGAAAAATTGAGCGTGCAAAATTATTCAGCCCCCTTAAGTTAATACTTTGTAGCGCCACCTTTTGCTGCGATTACAGCTGTAAGTCGCTTGGGGTATGTCTCTATCAGTTTTGCACATCGAGAGACTGAAATTTTTGCCCATTCCTCCTTGCAAAACAGCTCGAGCTCAGTGAGGTTGGATGGAGAGCGTTTGTGAACAGCAGTTTT
>BLSH010396836.1:160293-169167 GCA_018402905.1 Glandirana rugosa
GTGCACCAACGGACTTCTACTAACACCAGTGACCCAGTCCGACCCTCGTGCCATGCTGCACTCCCAAGCCACCTGTCTACTCTACCAGGGGTTCCTGAGTCAGGGTAGTAAGGGAGGTTACCCACTGCATAAGTCAGACTCGTCCACCAGGTACGTAACAGGCCGCCTCCATAAAAGCATGGAGGAATCTGCTTAACCAAACAAAACAAGCACCTGCAATACCCTCTCCTGTGCTTCCTATAAAACGACTAGACGCCCTAGTACCCTTCATGTATACAGAACCAATCCGTACACATAATATTCTCAGTATCCAAGACTTCCTTCACAACTCCAACGTCAATAGCTGGGAAGTCTTGAAGAAAGAATTTTCTCTTCCAGACGATACCCAATTCTTATGTGCCCGCATTACGTCATTTCTGGCTAAACTTCCACCACCAGATCTCAATATGCCCTCAGAAGCGTGGGAATTCCTAAATGCTCACACATCTAAGAGAAAAGGTATCTCACTATTCTATAACATACTGAAATGTAAAATGACACCACAAAAAAATCACACCTATACAAAAGTGGGAAAAAGACATAGCATAAACATTCTCCTTAACCCAATGGTGAATTGCCCTCCAAGCAACATACAAACACTCAAAATGCTGTAACCATTGGGAGATGATGCTAAAAATTACCCATAGGTGGTATTACACCCCATTTAAACTAGCAAAACTCTTCCCCGGTCTCTCCCCCAATTGCTGGAGAGAGTGCGGAAAAGTAGGGAACCTGCTACACATCATGTGGAAATGCCCAAGCCTTACTAGCTTCTGGAGACAAGTCTTCAAGCTACTATTCTCAACTATAGGCATCCTATACAAACCCAACCTAGGCCTCGCAATTCTTAATCTTGGAATAGATCTATTCCCAAAACAAATGAGACCCACAGTAATACACATCCTTCTAGATGCACGCAACTCAATCCTAAAAAGATGGAAATCCCTAGAGTCCCCGAATATAACCGAAGTGAGCCACACAGTACGGATCAACTACATATATGAAAGATCCCTGGCAATCAACTCATTAACATGTAAAAAATTTGACGACCAATGGTCCATCTGGACCTCTAGAAATGAGAACCCCAACTCTCCCAGACTTCACTGAAAATATACCAATCCAATGTCAGACCATGATGGACTCTCAGACTTAAATGTGTACCCTTAACTCCCCCTTCCTATTAGTTACCCTAATTATTTTGTTATATTTATCCAGATCCGATTAAGGGCACAACAGTGGGTAGTGCTGCAACTCCCTCCCTAACCACAGCTTGATCCCTTTAGGGATGGTGGAATGGGAGAAGCAACGCTAATAGTAACAATACATAAATAAAATGTACATCCTGCTTTACTATCACATGTTAAGACGTTATGTACACCTTAATGTTGACTCTGTAAAACCCACTTGTGCTTATATTGTACATTTCATGATTTGCATGTACCATATCTGGATTCAATAAAAAATTATTGTATTAAAAAAAAAAATCCTAGAAGATGGACAAACTGTAAAGATATAATAAAGTCATATTGTTCCAAGATTTGTGGGCACACATTCTCTTGTAGTCTGAAACCAGATTAACAATGTAATATACTTGTCTCTTCATACCTAGAACATCAGAGAGACACGGTACATGTTATTATCAACTTAACCTTAACTGGATAGAAACGGTGCGTAGCTTATAGAGTCATTGAGCCCTGGGGGGGGGGTGGAGGGGACAGGGGACGACTTGCTTTATAGGTGAATATCTACCGAGATTCTGATTGTAGAATCATATTATCAAGGTCACATCCTCGAGGGTTCGGATGTCTAGAGCTAGAAACCTATTGTTACTGATGTTACAAAGAGTGCACATATTAACATGCCTAGTAACTGGTCTTTCAGGAATGCCATCTCTAATATCATCTACATGTTCCTTAATGCGTTGCCAAAATTTGCGTTTTGCTTAAAATGCATTTTGTAATTAGGTATACTATTCCTTTAGTCTCACAATTAACAAAGTGTCTGCTGAATACTGGTAGTCCCAAAGGGGAAGGGTTCACTGGTCTGATTGATGTAGCAACAATGGTCATAGTGGCCACATCTAAAGGTACCTTTCGGACGTGTCCCAGATTTTTCCATGCCAGACTACCTATCAAAATGGCTTGCTGTAAGTCAGTGGTTCTCAACTCCTGTCCTCAGGACCCACTAACAGGCCAGGTTTGCAAGATAACTGAAATACATCCCAGGTGATATCATTTGCTGCTCAGTGATTGCAGTATTCTAGTCTGCATCTCCCCAAGGTAATACTTAAAATCTGGCCTGTTAGTGGGTCCTGAGGACAGGAGTTGAGAACCACTGCTGTAAGTGTATCCAGAAGGGAATGGCCTCTTTTAAAGGTAATGTGAGGATAGGGGTCCACAAATTGTCTAACATTCCCATCCTGTGTGCGAGCAGATGCCAGTGCTCACGCAAGATGTTAGAAATGTCCCCACTTTGTCTATTGAACTTTAGAATGGGTCTAATGTTCACACTTTCTGATGTACGATCACCCTAAAAGAGCAGTAGCTCCCGTGGGCTCTCCACTGCTTTTTTATAAGCCCTTTTGTGTGCCTTATCCCCGATCTAGAAAATGTTCCCTGAGAATATCTGCCTGGGCTTTAAAACCTGCATCATCTGTACAATTAAGCTGGACCCGGAGATATTGTCCCACTGGTATTCTTCTGATAAGATGTTTGGGGTGAGCACTAGTGGCATGTAAAAGGGAGTTTCCGGCCGTGGGATTTCTGAAAGGATTTGTGCTAATCCTGCCATCTGGGGATTTGAAGTAAGATCAAGGAATGGTAGAGTGGACATGTCCACATTCAGTGTGATCCATAAATTAAAAGAGTTATCATTGAGCTTCACCATAAATTGGGCCAGCATGTCCATCGATCCTGTCCAAAGGATGAGGATATCGTCGATGTTCCTCCGCCAAAGAGAGATATGGCGGAAGCACATCGACAAGTCCTCAGACCTGAAAATATGGTGTTCCCTCCCCCCAGGTACAGATTGGCATAGGATGGGGCACAGGTCATACCCATAGCTACCCCCTGTACCTGGTGATAGTGGGAGCCATCAAAAAGAAACACATTGTGTGTGAGAATGAAATGCAAAAGTTCCAGGACAAAATCATTATAATCATAGTCATCAGTACTTCTCTCATTTAAAAACTGTTTAATCATATTCAATCCCAGGTTGTGTGGTATGCTGGAGTAGAGAGCCTCCATGGCGATAGATACCAGTAAGGTATCCACTCCAGTATAAACTACTTCAAGAATGGTTAGAAGGTGAATGGTGTCCTTTAGATAAGTTGGCAAGCTCTCCACGTGAGGGCGTAAGTACTTGTCTACTAAAATGCTTGCTTGTGAAGTCATACTGTTAGTGCCAGAGACTATGGGGTGACCCGGAGGGTCACGCACATTCTTGTGCATTTTAGGTAATGAATAGAAGGCTATACATATAGTTTCCTGGTTTACGAGGGATACGATAGAAAACGTGGAGCCTCCCAACTGCCAGACTACATAGGGAGCAGGGGCAAGATTGTTTGGGACTTGGTGTCGCCCTTATTCCAAAAGGGATATCATTTATACATGAACAATTTTTATACAAGCGTGCCACTTTTTAGACACCTCTTTCAATTAGGAATTGGCACATGTGACACCATGCATTCTAATCGCCGGGGCTTCCCCCAATGGCTTGTAGATACCCGACTTAGACGGGGGGAGAGAGTCTGCTTGAGGTCTAACTAATTGCTTGCCATGAGATGGGAGCAAAAATGAAACGTTTTTGTTCTGTCTTCCATTCACGCAAACACGGCAGTCCAAATTACTACGGTAAATGGTGTTGTTGAGAAGCTCCTCTGTGTCCCCGAATACAACCTTAAAATGGGAGGAGCGGACTTCAACAACCAGATGATGGCACCATACTTAATTGCCCGTAAGACCAGATGCTGGTATAAAGAGTGTCTGTATATCTATTACAATTGGCTCTGTTCAATGCTTATGTACTTTACAAAGTAGGGATGCACCAATACCGATACCCATATCGGTACCGATACTAGGCATTTTCGTGAGTATCGGTACTCGTGAAAATTTCCGGATACCAGAAGTGGCTTCAGCTGGGGATTGGAAGCCTCCTCCTCGCCTCTGGCAGCAGGGTTCGCAGCAGTACACATCCCTCCAGCACTGAGGCCAGCAAGTGGTAAGATCATGCCCTGATCTAGGTGGGGTATTGGCGAGGGATGGGCTCCCCCTTCCAAGTCCTCAACCGCCCCTGACGCTTGACGGCAGTCTCCTATCCCACATGGTACATAATCAGCACAGCACTAAGAGCCTCTCCTCCCCATCCCATTCCCTTACAGCTACCATGTGCACACAGTGTATAGCAAGCTACTGACCAGAAGTTGCTGTTCCTAACATGGAATGTCACAGGTCAGAACTGCAACCAGTAGCTAGCTATATACTGTGTACATTGTAGCTGTAAGGGAATTTCAGCTCCAGTGTGTGCTGTATAGAGAGCAGGAGCTCTGGCTGTGTTTAGGCTGTGCACAATGCAGGGATGGGAGACAGAACCCTGCCTAATGCACTGCCAGCAGTGACCCCTGCACTGTGCTATCCTACCCCCATTACTGTGCCCTCCTAGCTCCCCTTACTGTGCCCTCCTAACTCCCTGTACTGTGCCCCCCTACCCCTGTACTGTGCCCTCTTAACCTCCTGTACTGTGCCCTCCTAACCCCCTGTACTGTGCTCTCCGAACCCCTTGTAATGTGCCCTCCCTGTGTTGTGTCCTCCTGCCCCCACCCTGTGTTACCTCCTCCTTCCCCCACCAGCTGTCACCTCTGCCCCATGTCTCCCAATGATGCTCCCATCCCCATCCTTTTTCCCCATCAATCACAGCCTTTTCCAACTCAAAACTCCCACCCCACAATCCCTATTTCACCCCCCACTCAACTACCCTGACCTCACTTACCCCTCTACTTCCCCCCCTCCCACCCTGCTTTCACCCCAGCCTCACCCAACTATCTAACAACACCCCCCCCCCCCAAACTACCCCTTACACGATAGGAATTGGTAATTGGTATCGGCGAGTACTTGCAAAAAACAAAAGACCAAGGGGCCAAGAAAAATTGCATATCTGCACCGGCCGTCACCGAACCGGCAGTGCAGAGCCCAACAAGGCTCAAAGTTCTATAACGAAGCTACTCATGTCGATCATCTAGTAGAACATACAACTGCAATACAAATGACATATGACATAACATGACAAAGACCAGGAAGCATGAAGCAGCACCATCTGGTGATTGGAAGCCAGATATATAGAAACATGATCACATACAAACACACAATGCACATAAGATATGAACCTTATTTAAAAATAAAAATATATAAAAAATATGTGTAAAATTAATGAGTATACAAAAAACAATACTAGACCCATATTGCCAAAGAGAACATTGAACGAGCTGAATACAAAGACCAAGCGTTATTAATAAATGCATTAACATCCCATTCATCGTTGAGTCCATGAGGGGCATAAGAACGTAAGGTATATATCCAAAATGTTTCTAACTTGGATATTTCCCTCCTAGTATTATTGCCTCTCCATGTAGGTACATAGTTATCTATAGCCAACACACTAGTGCCGGAAGGGTTTCTCCCGTGGTGCATAGTATAGTGTTTGGATACACTATGATTGGGAAAACGCTTTCGAATATTAGTAAGATGCTCATTCACCCTCACTTGGAAGGTACGTATGGTACGCCCAACATGGTATAAACCATATGGGCAGATTAACAGATAAACTACATTTTTTGTGTTACAAGAAATAAAAGATTTAATCTGATATGTCCTAGCATCATGTGGGGAAAAGAAAGATGTATATTTGGACTTAACACTATTAACTTTACAAACCTTACACCTACACGGATAGAAGCCCTTCATGTCCTGAAAAAAACATGTTTTTTTGGGGGGTGCTCTATAACATTAAGTGCTACTGTTAACCTTAAGGAGGCTGCTCCTTTAAAGGGTACTGTAGGTTTTTGAGTAAGGAGAGGTGCCAATATACGATCATTCATCAATATTCCCCAGTTTTACGTATAATTTTATTGATCTGCTGGTTTCCGTCCTGAGACCCACCGATCACCATTAGCAGCTGCAGAACGGGGAACCGCCGATGTAAACACGGCGGTTCTCCGTTCTGTCAACGGGACATGACAGATCCACTGATCCCTGTCACTAGGATCAGTTAGATCTGTTATGTCCCAACCAGCCCCGCCCCCACACAGTTAGAACATACCCAGGGAACACAGTTAACCCCTTCACTGCCCCCTTCAGGTTAACCCCTTCACTGCCAATGACATTTATACAGTAATCAGTGGACATTTAAATTTCTAGTCACTGTATAAATGTCATTGGTCCCAAAAATGTGTCAAAAATGTCCGACATGTCCGCTGCAATATCGCAGTCCCGATAAAAATCGCAGATTGCCGTCATTACTAGTAAAAAAAAAAATAGTAAAAACGCCATAAATCAATTCCCACAGTTTGTAGACGCGATTACTTTTGCGCAAACCAATCAAAATACGCCAATTGTGATTTTTTTTTTACCAAAAATATGTAGAAGAATATATATTAGCCAAAACCTAATAATAATTTTTTTTTATATTTTTTTGATATTTATTATAGCAAAAAAGTAAAAAATATTGTTCTGTTTTCAAAATCGTTGCTCTTTGTTTGTTTATATCGCAAACAAATAAAAACCGCAGAGGTGATCAAATATCACCAAAAGAAAGCTCTATTTGTGGGAAAAAAATGATAAAAGTTTTGTTTGAGTACAACGTCGCAAGACCGCGCAATTGTCATTCAAAATGCGACAGTGCCGAAAGCCGAAAATTGGTCCGGGCAGGAGGGGGGTTAAGTGCCCAGTAAGGAAGTGGTTAATATACTGCCCAAGTGCAATTGCTTGTGTAATGTGCAGCAAGTCTAATCAATATGTTAGACCCTAATCGAACAGTGAGTTAACATTTTGTTAAACTTTGAACATAATACAGTATGGCACTGAAAGAAGGCCACAAGCTATGTTTTGCGACTTGTTTTGACACTGTTTGGCAGTTTGCATCTGCTTTATTATTATTTTTGTTTACAAACATTTATTCAAATCACTTGGTGGTACAAGTAAGGCCCCTTTCACACTGGCGCAACTTGAAAGTCGCGTGATTTTGACGTGATTTTGCGGGTGCGATTTTGAAGCATTTTTGTCGCGATTTTGACGCAATTTCAGGGAATGCCTGTTCAAACTTGAGATCTATGGATCTCAACTCGCTTTAAAGTCAGACGAAAGTAGTGCAGGGACTACTTTCAAGTTGGCATGACTTGAAGTCTTACATATATGAATGGTTGTAAATGGAAATCATGGGGAACAACTTGTTATGTGACTTTGCAGTCTAAAGTCGCAGGACAAGTCACACAAGTGTGAAAGGGTCCTAAGAGAGAACAAAAAAGAGAGAAAAACAAAAATACAGTCAGGTCCATAAATATCGGGACATCAACATAATTCTAATGTTTTTGGCACTATACACCACCACAATGGATTTGAAATGAAACGAACAAGATGTGCTTTAACTGCAGACTTTCAGCTTTAATTTGAGGGTATTTACGTCCAAATCAGGTGAATGGTGTAGGAATTACAACAGTTTGTATATGTGCCTCCCACTTTTTAAGGGACCAAAAGTAATGGGACAGATTAACAATCATAAATCAAACTTTCACTTTTAAATACTTGGTTGCAAATCCTTTGCAGTCAATTACAGCCTGAAGTCTGGAACGCATAGACATCACCAGACGCTGAGTTTCATCCCTGGTGATGCTCTGCCAGGCCTCTACTGCAACTGTCTTTAGTTCCTGCTTGTTCTTGGGGCATTTTCCCTTCAGTTTTGTCTTTAGCAAGTGAAATGCATGCTAAATCAGATTCAGGTCAGGTGATTGACTTTGCAATTGCATAACATTCCACTTATTTACCTTAAAAAACTCTTTGGTTGCTTTCGCAGTATGCTTCGGGTCATTGTCCATCTGCACTGTTAAGCACCATCCAATGAGTTCTGAAGCATTTGGCTAAATATGAGCAGATAATATTGCCCGAAACACTTCAGAATTCATCCTGCTGCTTTTGTCAGCAGTCACATCATCAATAAATACAAGAGAACCAGTTCCATTGGCAGCCACACATGCCCACGCCATGACACTACCACCCCCATGCTTCACTGATGAGGTGGTATGCTTTCATTCTCCATACTCTTCTCTTTCCATCACTCTGGAACAAGTTGCTCTTGGTCTCATCTTTCCATAGGATGTTGTTCCAGAACTGTGAAGACTAGAGTTGAGCGAACCTCTGGAAGTTCGGGTTCTGCTGGTCCGTCCGAACTTCGGGACAAAGTCCGGGTCCGGGTCCGGACGGAACCCAAACGATCGCACGGACAACGAACCCCATTGAAATCAATGGGGACCCGAACTTTTATGCACAAAAATGGCTGTAACAAAGTCCCGGAAAGCCCTAGAGGGCTGCAAAAGGAAGTAAAATGGGGGTAAGGGTAGGGCAAGTGCCCTACAAAAAAATGGGGACAGGGAAATAACTTTAAATATTTTTTAAAAAATAAAAACATAAAAAAAGCAAAAATGGAAGTGAATGTGGATCATCTTCAAACTGTGTCTGAAAAGTATTAATTAACGGTAGAAGCCATATAACTGTTCTAAAATCATCTTCAAACTAGGGCAAGTGCCCTACAAATAAATGGGGATAGGGAAAATAAATTAAAATCAAGTAA
>BLSH010396836.1:181753-196673 GCA_018402905.1 Glandirana rugosa
AAAAAAAACAAACAAATATTAACCCCATCGGGGGTTTTATAACTCCGGATAAGATTTTTTGTTGTGCAGAATAAACATTTAGACCGGACTCACACAGCCATTCGTATACTTGTTTTTTAGAATAGGCCTCAATATTTTGGGGGCTACCCCAATTATAAACAAACAAAAAAAAATACAGTGTTGGCTACCTCCTTCTCCTCCTCGACCACCGCCACTTCCACCTACACTGCCATGGTCACGGCCTAGTCAACCTCTAGGCTCCTACTCCACATCCACCCCCCCTCCCATTTTTTATTTGATTTTAATTTATTTTCCCTATCCCCATTTTTTTGTAGGGCACTTGCCCTACTCTTACCCCCATTTTACTTCCTTTTGCAGCCCTCTAGCACTTGCCAGGACTTTGTTACAGCCATTTTTGTGACTAAAAGTTCGGGTCCCCATTGACTTCAATGGAGTTCGGGGTCCGGGATAAAGTTCGGGCAATGTTCGGTGTCTAACCCGGACTTTTTTCCAAAGTTCGTTCGGACCCTCCGAACCCGAACGTCCAGGTGTTCGCTCAACTCTACTTGCTATATTTACCTTTGATTGTCAACAGTCAGAATGCTCTACAACATAGGTGACCCATTGCTGTCTCTTTAGCTAACCTGCAGTGCTCTGGGAATCCTTTATAATATATATATATTTATATATATATATATATATATATATATAAGAAGAGTCCAGGATTGCTGCACACAAAGTTTTAATCCAGTAAATTGCAATAAACACACAAATACAGTTCAGATAATTCTTCAGATTCAGTTCAGACCCTTCTTTTATATATATGGCCTCAGGGTAAGGTGGGATTGCTGGCACCGGAAAGATTACCGTAGTGCTGTTCACCTCACTCTATATATATATATATATATATATATATATACAGTATCTCACAAAAGTGAGTACACCCCTCACATTTTTGTAAATATTTTATTATATCTTTTCATGTGACAACACTGAAGAAATGACACTTTGGGGTTTATTTACTAGCACCAATGGGGAACAAATGGTCACAAACAACTAAAATCCCTAGAAAACAACTAAATCTAGTCAGAAAAGGTATTCACTAAAGCCCTGAGGAGTCCCAGAATTGCACATGGAAATAATGTTTGGAGCATGGTATGATCACCTAAATTGTGCTAAAATATGCAGTATATTATTTAAAGATAATCTGCTTTTAAACTGTGTGAAAAAGTGATTTCTACAATCTACACTGAAATATCTTAAAAAGTCTGAGAAGAGATAAATACCCTGTCTCTTTACTCCTAGTCACAGAGCACAGCTGAGCACAACTGATCATGCTCAGACACAAAACAAGTCTCAAAATAACTCTCATGGAGTAATTCCTTGAGTTGTTAGTAAATACCAAAATAAGACTTATTTTACACACATTTTTTGGGAGTGAAGATGAGAGTTATTTTGCCAAGTGCAAGTTTCTGCCATTCATTCTAATGGTACAATTTTTACTTTATCTAATAAATCCATTTCATGTTGAAAATAAATGCATCTTTCTCTCAAATAAATTGTCCTGGCAACAATGTTGCACATTTGATAATCTAGTTTGTTTTTAAGAATGCTACAATGTGAAATCTCTTCATGTTTTGTAAATATTTTTTTTTATCGGTCAATTTCACTTTGCTGCTGTCCATGTCACAAAAAATATTTCCCCAAACTCACACAGATGTCTTTACAAACCAGAAACAATACTATTGCTTATGGAAATTTAAAATTAGTCCTATTTTTTTTTATTCTTTTGAAATGATCCTAATTTGAGCCCCAAAAATGTGATATGCGTACCAACATCACAAATAAAAATGTCATTACCAAAAATCTGAGGATAACTTTAACCCCTTCCTTACCGGGCACTTAAACCCCCCTCCTGCCCAGTCCAATTTTTGGCTTTCAGCGCTGTCGCATTTTGAATGACTATTGCGCGGTCGTGCGACGTTGTACCCAAATAACATTTGCGTCCCTTTTTTCCCACAAATAGAGCTTTCTTTTGGTGGTATTTGATCCCCTCTGCGTCATTTCTGATCGCCGCTATAAACAAAAAATGAGCGACAATTTTGCAAAAAAGAACAATATTTTTTACTTTTTGCTAAAGTACAAATCCATTAAAAAAATTATTCATCAGTTTTGGCCGATATATATTCTTCTACATATTTTTGGTAAAAAAAAAAATCGCAATCGGCGTATATTGATTGGTTTGCGCAAAAGTTATCGCGTCTACAAACTGGGAATTGATTTCTGGCGTTTTTATTATTTTTTTTTTTTACTAGTAATGGCGGCGATCTGCGATTTTTATCGGGACTGCGATATTGGGGGGGACATGTCGGACATTTTTGACACATTTTTGGGACCAATGACATTTATACAGCGATCAGAAATTTAAATGTCCACTGATTACTGTATAAATGTCATTGGCAGTGAAGGGGTTAACCTGCAGGGGGCAGTGAAGGGGTTAAATATGTTCCCTGGGTGTGTTCTAACTGTGGGGGGGCAGGGCTGGCTGGGACATAACAGATCTAACTGATCCCAGTGACAGGGATCAGTAGATCTGCTTGTCCCCTGTCACAGAACAGGGAACCGCCGTGTTTACAACGGCGGTTCCCCATTCTGAGGCTCCTAAAAGTGATCGGCGGGTCTTGGGCGGACATCGAGTCCGCCCGACCCGCGGGCACGCTCGCGCAGCGTGCGGCGCGTGCACGCGCGCGCCGCCGCTGCCGCCAGGGGGCGAGCTGGGGCATGCGCAGTGGAGGACGTCCATGGACGTCCTCCCGGCATTTCAGATCCGCGCTGGAGCCGTATTTTGGCAATAGCGCGGATCTGAAGTGGTTAATATAATTATTTTTTTATTATATAATAATTTATTTTATAATAATTAATATATTCTATGCTCACACAGCAAGAACCACCAAAAATCACAGATTTAATTTTAGAAGATTTACTCCTGACTAATGTAAGTCCTGTATATTCCTAGACATGCAGTATCTGGGATCCCAGTCTTAGTCCGTAGGGTTCAATATTGAGTTGGCCCACCCTTTGCAGCTATAACAGCTTCAACTCTTCTGGGGAAGTCTGTCCATAAGGTTTAGGATGTTTGTCTATGGGAGTATTTGTCTATTCTTCCAGAAGTGCATTTGTGAAGTCAGGCACTGATGTTGGATGAGAAGGCCTGGCTCACAATCTCCACTCGAATTCAGCCAAAAGGTGTCCTATCTGGTTGAGGTCAGGACTCTGTGCAGGCCAGTCAAGTTCCTTCACCCCCAGCTCACTCATCCATGTCTTTATGGATCTTGCTTTGTGCACTGGTCCAAATCATTTTGTGGAGGGGGAATTATGGTCTGGGGTTGTTTTTCAGGGCTTGGGCTTGGCTCCTTAGTTCCAGTGAAGGGAACTCCTAAGGCATCAGCAAGACATTTTGGGTAATTTCATGCTCCCAACTTTGTGGGAACAGTTTGGGGATGGCCCCTTCCTGTTCTAACATGACTGTGCACTTGTGCACAAAGCAAAGGCCATAAAGACATGGATGAGGGAGGTTGGTATGGAGGAACTTGACTGGCCTGCACAGAGTCCTGACCTCAACACCTTTTGGCCGAATTAGAGCAGATACTGTGAGCCAGGCCTTCTCAGCCAACATCAGTGCCTGACCTCACAAATGCACTTCAGGAAGAATGGTCAAACATTCCCATAGAGACATTCCTAAACCTTATGGACAGCCTTCCCAGAAGAGTTAAAGCTATTATAGCTGCAAATAGTGGCCCAACTCTATACTGAACCCTGGGCTGCCATTATAGTTCATGTGTGTGTAAAGGCACATTTCCCACTACTTAGGACAATCTATTGTATATTACTTGTGATACTGAGCATGGCTATGGACTTAGGGCTGGTTCACACCACAGCGATGGACAACACATTTGCTCACTGCTCAATAGCTAAATGGCTAGCAACACCACCTGGCACCCAAAAGGTTGCTGGTTCACGTCCTGGATATGTTAATACTTGTGTTGAAGTTTATAATAAACCCCTGGTTGGGTTTCTCACCACAATCCAAAGACAAGCTGGAATTTTATTTATCTCTTGTCCAAATAATCTGTAATGTAAGAAAGTTATTTTGGGACTTTAAATTGGAAGCTGCAGCCAAGGACTTGGACATTTCAAATTGTAGGGTTTACACTGCACATGTTCATCTGGTTAGAAAACTGTTGCTTCGATCAGTGTTTCTCAACTCCAGTTCTCAAGGCATCCCAACAGGTCATGCTTTCAGGATTTCCCTCAGATTGATCAGCTATGGTAATTACTAAGGCAGTGAAACTGATCAAATCACCTGTGAAAAATAATAGAAAGCTTGAAAACATGACCTGTTGGGGGTACTTGAGGATAGGGTTGATAACCACTGACTTAGAATTTTGTCCTGGACTTATACTGATCTGAAGAACATAGCCAAGGGTTAACACAGCAAATAGTATTGGTATGGCAGCCTCTCAGGTGAAATAAATTAGAAAAGACAGATTGAAAGATACTGGTGGGCGTGTACTTCTATTGGGCATATGCCATTGCTAGCTTATATAAGGGACTTCAGTAGGGGGTACTGGTTTGGCCAGATGAGAGGTCAGGTTTGGTGCTGTGGTTTTTGTGGAAGAAGCAATGATATTTTGCTAATGACAAATGTTTTACTATAGCTGTTTGTTTCCTGAAATGATTGTGCATTTTGACCATCAAAGTGGCTTGATTTTACCATGCTGTCTGATTGGGGTGTGTATTATTTGTCTTATACTCACCAGTGTTCTTGGTTTAATATGTGCCTTTTTTAATATTATGTTGTAATGCTTTGTTTGAATGACTGTTAATTATCTTTCTGTAATTTTGCAGCTAATAATGTCATGTGGGTGTTTAGTCATTTTATGAAATGTGTGTGCAGTTATGGACGGTGAAACTAAAATTGACCGCTGTAAGGTTTAGTCCAATTTTAGATTGTAAGCTCCTATGAGTAGGGCCCTTCAATCCCAATTGCTGTTTTGCTAAATGTGTATATACTGCAAATACTTTAATGCCAGTAAATATGTACATACTTGTGTTGGCAAAATAAAATGAAATTGATTTTGCTTGTTCTCATTTGTAACTTTTTTAGTTAGTTTTGGGGGGTGGTGGTTTTGGGCAAGTGGATTACCTCCTCAGGACCAGTTCACACTGCTGCGGTGTCCGAGATCGGATGTGATTCGCACTGCAGTGCAAATCACATGCGATCTGTGCTATGCAAATTCAGCCATACAGATAGTATGGCTGAATTTGCATCGCACCCTGACCAAACTCGCACAGGACCCTTTTTTGTTACGCAGGAGAATAAGATCACATGGGCGTTCACATCCATGCAATGCGATTCCTGTCCGAATTTGCAGTTTGCAGTGCGATTCTTCTTGGCTGCCTGGACTGGAAGAAAGGAAGTCAGAGATACAAGAAACATATGTAGACAGGTGTTAAGAAACCTGAGGAATACAAATTGCCCGGTATAACACAGGCTCTGTGTTCAGCAGATCTGTTGAGTTACAACTGGGGGCAGAGAACAACTCCCTACCAGCTGGTGGAGAACAGGTAGTAAAGAGTGTGAAGATCATGGATCGGAGCTCCAGGCATCGCATAGCTTGCCAAGTAGTAATGGGAGGTTACTATAGAGTTAGTCTTAGGTTACGACCATTCCCGTTGTAGAGGTTCTATATTGGGGGAATTCTGATGTTGCATGTCCTGGGGTATCAGTTGCCACTCTTTGAATAATTGGATGCCTTTTTCTACACTGTAGGTCGGGTGCTTTTTCCCATTCCATGACACCAAGAGCTTGGTTGGGAAACCCCATTGGTATATGATTTTGTTGTTTCGGAGGATTTTTGTCAGGGGTTGTAGTTTTTTCCTATTGAGTGCTGTCTGTTGAGAGATGTCAGTGAAGAGGGAAATATTATGAAATTCATCTGAGACAATGGGGTTCTGTTTGGCAGCCGCCATGACCCGTTCTTTGGCGTGGAAATAGTGTATTCTAGCGAGAGTATCTCTCGGTGCTGTGTCCGGGAGGAATTTCGGTTTGGGGATGCGGTGGGCTCTGTCCACACAAAGTTCAATGTCGCTAAGGTTGGGGACTAGTTCTTTCATTAGTCGCTGCACAAAATTTGTTAGATCATTGGGCTGGACAGATTCTGGTATTCCCCTAAATTGTATGTTGTTTCTTCTTGCGCGGTCTTCCAAATCAGCTAATTTATTTTGCAGTCTTTGTATTTCATTTTCCTGCTCAGTGAATGCGTCTACTAAGTCGTTGTGGGCCGCATACATATCCGCCATCTTAGATTCTAAGTGGTGAATTTTCTCCTCATGTATCTGTACCGTATCATGCAGTGGGTTTATCAAATCTGAAAGGTCTTTGAACAGTGTGTTCCTTAGGGAGAGGAGCATATTTTTCATTGTATGTTCAGAGACTGCTTGGTCTGAGGTTGGATATGTCTCTATGGAGATGCTGTGCTGGAGTGCCTGCGAGTAGGCCTGAGGTGCTGCGGCCTGTATCTCCTGTAGCGGAGCGTCTCCCTCCCTTCTCGGTTCAGCTTTTACTGGGCTGCGGGAGGTGGGGGAGAGGGGGGGAGAAGGATCTTGCTGGTCTCCCGCTTGTTCAGCCCCACATAGGCTCCCTGGTAGAGGCGGATAGCCGCCGACTTTGTGGCCGCTCGTTCCCCCCATGCTGTTCCCGGTGCCATGCTTCCTACCTTGTTGTGGCGTCGCTGGATACTGCAAACTGATTTGGGGGTGTCATTCGCTTTCTATTGACACACCTAGCAGTTTGTATATGGCACTGTGAACTATCTAAGTCGCGTGCGATGTGGGAACCCGCAGTGGATTCGCAGGGTTCCGTATCACACTAGCGTGAACCAGCACTGAGAAGTCATCATCTCATTTATATTTGTATAGTCCTTACAGATATACATCAGGAGGAAGTGTAATGTGGCTGGAAACAGGAAGTGCTGTGTGCACATGGGCTGCAAGCAATTGTGTGGTGGCGCCAAATAAATCAATGAACCCCACCCACACCACATATAGCTCCCACATCCTCCCCTACATTGAACAAAAATGTAATTTCAACTTACATGCTATAATGTATTGCCATCCCCCCCCCCCCCCCCAATCCATACCAAGCCCTTTGGCTCAGGGATGGATTTTAAGGGGAAGGCCACTCCAAATGTTATTACAAAACGCTGGGGGATTCCCCCCAAACTCCATACCCTTTCTGCACATGTAGCCTGGAGGTCAGGATGGGGGGTCAAGTGTGTGCTTTGGGGTGGGGGGGCTCTGAGTGCCCCGCACCCCCCTCAGAGCCTCTTGTACCTATGTTGATGAGGACAAGGGCCTCTTCCTGACAACTGTGGTGGTTGGGGGGGCTGATTGAAATGTGGAAGCACCCATTAACAAGGGGGTCACCAGATCCTGGCCCCCCATGTGAATGGGTATTGGGTACATCATACCCATTCACCTAAAAAGTGTAAAAATGTATTTAAAAATGGAGACATTTTTTGTCCCATCTTTTATGTTAAAGTGTCTCGCGATGTACATCCATGGTCAATAGGGATGGTCCCCCGGTTCGACTCAAAAGTATGTTTGAATCGAACATCGGGGGGGTTGCCAAATCCTGAACATTATGGGGTGCTGGTGGGAAATTTGAATGGCCCATAATGCAATGAAATTGTGGGGGAATGCTGCCTGCTGATTGGCCAAAGCATGTACATGCACTTTGGCCAATCACAGCATGCTCTGCCGTGAGAGCCATGATTGGCCAAAGGAAGGGTGCCTTTGGCCAATCATTGCTCAGCGGGTCTGAGTCCATGCCCACACTATATAAGGCCACTTACACAGAGGCCGAATATAGTGAAAACATTTGCGGAGATAGCAAAAGGTTAGGCAGTGGCATATATATATGTACAGTATGGTATATATAATACACTGTATTCATTTATTTCAGGGACTTATATAGCCCTGTCGCTTTACATATATATTGTACATTCACATCAGTCCCTACTCTCAAGGAGCTTACAATCTATGGTCCCTAACTCACATTCATACATATATTAGGGCCAATTTAAACAGGATATAATTTACCTACCTGCATGTCTTTGGAGTGTGGGAGGAAACCAGAGCACCTGGAGGAATCCCACGCAGACACAGGGAGAGCATGCAACCTCCAGGTAGGTAGTGTTGGGGTTGGGAATTGAACCAATGACCCATTTGCTCCCAGGTGAAAGTGCTAACCACTACACCACTGTGTAGACTATATACCGTCCATGCACGCTTGGAAAAGGGTCTGGCATAGATTTTAAGAGGAACTCCACGCCAAAATTAAACAGAAATTTTGGGTAGGGGTCCCCCGCAAAGTCCGTACCAGGCCCTTCAAGTCTGGTATGGATTTTAAGGGGAACCCCATGCCAAATTTTGGGAAAATGGCATTGGGGTCCCCCCACAATGCAAACCAGACCCCAAAGCACTCTCCCCATGTTGAGGGCATGTGGCAGGATAAGGTTCGGAGGGGGCGCACTCACTCGTCCCCACCCCCCTGCCATGCCAGGGCTGCGTGCTCGCATAAGGGTCTGGTTTGGATTTTGGGGGGAGCCCAACACCATTTTTTATAAATTTGGTGTGGGGTTCCCCTTAAAATCCATACCAGACCCGGAGGGCCTGGTATGGACTGGGGGGGACCCCAACGCAATGCTTTTTCAGTGATCTTTATCTATATTCCAGGGAACCAGCAATACATTCCAGCCACGACCAATTTTGAATGACAATTTTTCCTTTACAAATGTCATTTTGCGGTGCCACTGTTCTAAACATCACAGAGATCCACACTAAGGGGACCCGTCAAGCACGATATTTAAGCACTTACCACCCGCCCACCGCAGCGTGATGGCGGCAAAGTGGTTCATTATCGCAAACCGCCCTCACCTGACGGCAGCTGCAATGACTAGCATTGTGAGTGCGCACATGCTGCTGGAGGCACGCTCACGCGCTCACTGTGTTCCGGGGGGGGCAGGGAGCAGGTAGGGCAGACTCGATCGCCACTGGCTACCCGTGATGGCCCCTTTGCAGTGAAAGAACGGAGGTCCGTGTATGTAAACACGGATCTCAGTTCGGACAGAGGGGGAAGGGCAGTGATCACAGGCTTCCTGTATATGGAAGCCGTGATCACTCCCCTCCCCCTGGCAGCCCAGCCCCCATACAGTTAGAACTCCCCATAGGGAACACAGTTAACCCTCTCCAGGTTAACCCCTTCACTGCCATTGGCATTTCTACAGTAAGCAGTGCATTTTTAGACCACTGATCGCTGTATAAATGCCAATGGTCAAAAAAAAATGTCTAAATGGTCCGACATGTCTGCCGCAATAATGCAGTGCCACTAAAAATCGCAGATCGCCGCCATTACTAGTAAAAAATTTTAAAAAATACAACTCCAGAAATTAATTTGCATCATCCCTAAACGCAGCAACTTTTTCGCACACAAAACAATAAACGCGGATTGCGATTTTTTTTAACAAAGAAAGGAGGAAGAATATAAATTGGCCAAAAACAAGTAAATAAAATGATTTTTATTTTTTTACAATTGGATTTGTATTTTAGCAAAAATTAAGAAAAACTGGTTATTTTGAAAAATTGTCGCTCTTTTTTTATTTAGAGCGGCGATCAGAAATGACAGAGGAGATCAAATATCACCAAAAGAAAGCTCTATTTGTGGTTAAAAAAGGACGCAAATTTCGCTTGGGTACAACGTCGCATGACCGCGCAATTGTCAATTAAAGCAACGCAGTGCCAAATCGCAAAAAGTGCTCAGGTCCTAAAGCGTGAATTCCTTCCGGGGCTGAAGTGGTTAAAGGAATATTTTTTTTTTGTCACTTTAAGGCTGGGTTCACACTATCCGACAAAAAAATGGTCCAACTTTGATCCTACTTTGCTGTGCAATTTACGGTTCTACATAAGGTCACAGTCGAACCGTTTTTTTGTGAACAGGGATCCGACAATACCATGCTCTGCGGATCTTGAAGGGGAACTCCACGCCCAATTTTATTTTTAAAAAATGGCATGGGTCCCCCTCCAGGAGCATACCAGACCCTTTGGTCTGGTATGGATTTTAAGGGGAACCCCCACTGAAAAAAAAAATGGCTTGGCGCCCCCCCCCGAAATCCATACCAGACCCTTATCCGAGCATGCAGCCCGGCAGGCCAGGAAAGGGGGTTTGGACGAGCGAGCGCCCCCCCTCCTGGGCCATACCAGGCCGCATGCCCTCAACATGGGGAGTATGGGTGCTTTGGGGCAGGGGGGGCTCTGCACCCCCCCACCCCAAAGCACCTTGTCCCCATGTTGATGATGACAAGGGCCTCTCCATGACAACCCTTGCCGGTGGTTGTCAGGGTCTGCGGGCGGGGACTTAACAGTATGGGGTACATCGTACCCCTACCCATTTACCTGGAAAGAAAGTGTACAAAAAAAACACACTACACAGGTTTTTAAAATATTTTATTAAATCAGCTCCGGTGTCTTCTCCCCTCTCTTATCCCTCTCCGGTGTCTTTGGCTCTTTTGCAGGGGTCTTCTATCGTCTGAGGGGTCTTCTTTCTTTGGCTCTTTTGCGGGGGTCTTCTATCTTCTGAGGGGTCTTCTTTATTCGGCTCTTTTGCGGGGGTCTTCTAGCATTAAATGGAGGAATTCTGAAATCACAGGTTCAATTCCAGCCATCATCAGGCACTTAGAACATGTGATCTGAGAGGCATCTTCACAGGTAAATAGACACTGCATGCGAGTTCATTTACTCCCTTTTGTGAGAGCTGAAGTTGTAATTGCCTTTAATTGGGAGTTATTTTAAGGCACTGCTGGAGTAGATCTGGGAGGTATAGTAAATCAGGGCCTATGTGTCTAAAAACAACATAGACAAAAATACAAATATGTGTAAATACCCCAAGATAAAATATATGAAAATAATAAAAAAAAAATCAATAAATAAAACAAAAACAGCATGATATACAAAAGACAATCGTATCTTATGCAATGTCCAAATCACATTGAATTTAAAATCAATATTGATCTGTTTTCATAGGTGGAAAAGAAAAAATGTGTACTTTCCTCACCTGATGTTTATCATTATAAGCGAACTTCTGACACTGCGTTATATATACATTGATATCTACGCACACATATTGATATGAACAATAGCGCAATGTGTATTATTATATTAAATCATCCAAAACATGCTCAATGCTCAATTACCACAGTGTATATATTCAGAAGTGCATATATAAAAACATGTGAGAAAAAAGACAAACAAGTATATGCATGCCCAAAGTATATATACAGTATCTCACAAAAGTGAGTACACCCCTGACATTTTTGTAAATAAATACATTCTTTTCCAGCACTGCTTTAACCCTCTTGGGCATGGAGTCCACCAGAGCTTCACAGTTTGCCACTGGAGTCCTCTTCCACTCCTCCATGACGTCATCACGGAGCTGGTGGATGTTAGAGACCTTGCGGTCCTCCACCTTCCATTTGAGGATGCCCCACAGATGCTCAATAGGGTTTAAGTCTGGGGACATGCTTGGCCAGTCTATCACCTTCACCCTCAGCTTCTTTAGCAAGGCAGTGATCGTTTTGGAGGTGTGTTTGGGGTCATTATCATGTTGGAATACTGCCCTTTGGCTCAGTTTCCAAAGGGAGGGGTTCATGCTCTGATTCAGTTTGTCACAGTACATGTTGGCCCCAGACCATGACACTTCCACCACCATGCTTGACTGTAGGCAAGACACACTTGTCTTTGTAGTCCTCACCTGGTTGCCGCCACACACGCTTGACACCATCTGAACCAAATAAGTTTATCTTGGTCTCATCAAACCACAGGACATGGTTCCAGTAATCCATGCCCTTAGTCTGCTTATCTTCAGCAAACTGTTTGCGTGCTTTCTTGTGCATCATCTTTAGAAGAGGCTTCCTTCTGGGACGACACCATGCAGACCAATTTGATGCAGTGTGTGGGGTATGGTCTGAGCACTGACAGGCTGATCCCCCACCCCTTCAAACTCTGCAGCAATGCTGGCAGCACTTATATGTCTATTTCCCAAAGATAACCTCTGGATATGACGCTGAGCACGTCCACTCAACATCTTTGGTCGACCATGGTGACCATTCTGAGTGGAACCTGTCCTGTTAAACTGCTGTATGGTCTTGGCCACTGTGTAGCAGCTCAGTTTCCGGGTCTTGGCAATCTTCTTATAGCCTAGGCCATCTTTATGTAGAGCAACAATTATTTTTTCCAGATTCTCAGAGAGTTCTTTGCCATGAGGTGCCATGTTGAACTTCCAATGACCAGTATGAGAGAGTGAGAGCAATAACACCAAATTTAACACACCTGCTCCCCATTCACCCCTGAGACCTTGTAACACTAGCGGGTCACATGACACCAGGGAGGGAAAATGGCTAATTGGGCCAAATTTGGACATTTTCCCTTAGGGGTGTTATTTTGAGGGGACAGCAAATTAAACTGTTATACAAGCTGTACACTCACTACTTTACATTGTAGCAAAGTGTAATTTCTTCAGTGTTGTCAATGAACAGATATAATGTAATATTTACAAAAATGTGAGGGGTGTACTCACTTTGGTGAGATACTGTATATGTCTTTCTTGTGGAGGCAATGCCAAAGTCTCAAAACCAGGGACAAGAACCTTCAAACATGGGGGCCAATCATATATCAACAAAGTAAAACCTAATATAAATTTAGACAAATAGGGCATCGCACAAATGAAAGACAAAAAAAAAAAAACAACAGGAAATGGCAAAAATCTAGAGAAGTAGTCAACACAAATGGGGGCGGGGATTCCATACAAAAATCGAGTGCATTGGAAAGCATTACCCATACAGGTACGTGAAGTCTTTAGTTTTTTTTTGGATGCTTATTTGATGTTTGTTTACTTATTAGACTTTGGTTTTTATAAGGTTTTTCACACATTTACTTTCATTGGTTTTTATTGAAAATTTCAGTGATACAAAGTGCTTAGAGAATAAACATTGACTGTCATAAACCACATATATTCATAGATAACATTTCATGTATACATACAGTTTCTCAATACTGTCAGAGTAACCATTATAAACAAACTGATTAGCTGTTCTTGTATGGTACATATTGGATGAGAAGAATTGTCTAGCCTCCCCAGGCACCCCATCTGGGATCATACTGTGCACTGAGGAAGGGACAACTCCACTGACCCTTAACTTTTATTTTTCAAATAATTTTTATTGAAACATGTACATCTATACAACTGTGGGAACTGATACATGAAGCTTATCAAGTCATATGAATATCAACTAATAGAAAATGACCTTGAGAGACGACCTGATACATATTTCAACTCTTACAATGCTGTGGGCCTCCTCTCCTACTAATCTCAAAGGACATTATCCATTGTCATTCTGGTGCTATTAGTAAGAGGACAGTAAGAGACAGAAAGAAAACAAAAACTTTGAAAGGCAGAAAGAAGGTAAACTCGAAAGGTAAAAAGAAAATAAGAATAACAAGAGGCTGACAGTAAAAGTATTTCTGGGACTAAGTCTGAAGAACAATGAGAGCTAGTCAGGATTAAGCTCTACAACACCTTATCATATTGCCAACTGGACCATCTGTCGTTAAACACCTTCATGGTATCATTATTTAAGGCAATCATTCTTTCATATACATAGTGGGTGTTTACCCTATGAATTACCTCGTTTACCGCTGGAGCCTCTGTGGTTTTCCATCTCTTAGTTATGGTAAGTCTTGCCGCTATTAGGATGTGAGCAATAATTGTTCTATATTTCTTATGAAAGGAGTCTAAATTAAGTTTTAGCAAAGCTAGTTGTGGGGAAGCTTTACTGCCTTTCCCTGTTATTTTTGCAATCAAGGAGAATATTGCATTCCAGAAGCTCCTGATAGATTTACAGCCCCAAAGTATGTGATATAGGTTTCCTACCTCCCCACAGTGTCGCCAGCACAGTGGAGAGTGGGTCTTTATAGATTTTAGATCATTTGTACGGGGTAAAGTAGCCCCTATAAAAGATGTTTAAGGTATTGTCCCAATGATCTACACAGTGGGACACAGTAAGAGGTACCCTACAAGCCAGATTCCATTCCGTAGTTGAGAATTCTTTCCCTAACTCCTTTTCCCATGTAAGGTGATACGTAGTTTTGGACAGGACACCTACATTAATGCAATGCCTATAGAACCATGAGATACCTCCTTTCTTGTCGTGGCTAAAGTTATAATAGTTCCATATGCTGGTTGGTATCAAAATATGAATTACCTTCTGCTTCTTATCAAAGGAGCTTATCTGAGCCCAAGTGAGAAGATCTGCCTGTTTAAGTTCCTCAGTCACTTCTTTTATAGTGGAGCACCCCCTTAATTCCCACATACTGGTGTTAAGGTTAGGGATTTAGAAGTGATATGTTTGTAATGGGATATCTATTTTTTGTTGTGATGGAGGGAAGGTATTATTTTGTATTAGGCAAAACAAAGGCTGCACTAAACTTTTAAATTGAAAACAACAAATAGAATAAAAACAGCAGATAGGAGAGTCCAAATGGTGTGGTATTCCTTCCACCACTATAAATCCGTGTTGGACAAAATGATCATAATAGCACCACAAGTGCACTGGTAGATATAGGAAAGTCCACCACCAATAGATGTAAGGGGGCTTACCAGAACACTAAGTGTTCAGTTGCAGGTGAATCCCCGACCTGGGATGTAGAACCACCCAAATCTTCACCTCAGATTTGTATCCTCCTCCTCCGGCCGGCTCCCGATTCCCAGGAATAGATTTCAAAGTAGTGGTGACGTCAGCGCGTC
>BLSH010396836.1:196683-240205 GCA_018402905.1 Glandirana rugosa
TCAAATACGTCACCACTAATTTGAAATCTATTCCCGGAAATCGGGAGCCGGCCGGCATATGTGTGTTTCTGCTTTTACAATTGTGAGTACAACTTAATATTTTTAATAAACTTATCTTGCGGTACTTCACCATGAGTCCCCTCTTTCTCATATGGTGCACGTTACATGAGTGAAAACTGGGAAGTATGTTTGGCAGCGAGAGGGATTCTCAGCTCCTAGTGATCAACCTATTGGAAGGTGTACCGTTGTGAGGAGGATACAAAGATTTGGGTGGTTCTACATCCCAGGTCGGGGATTCACCTGCAACTGAACACGTAGTGTTCTGGTAAGCCCCCTTACATCTATTGGTGGTGGACTTTCCTATATCTACCAGTGCACTTGTGGTGCTATTATGATTGTTTTGTCCAACACGGATTTATAGTGGTGGAAGGAATACCACACCATTTGGACTCTCCTATCTGCTGTTTTTATTCTATTTGTTGTTTTCAATTTAAAAGTTTAGCGCAGCCTTTGTTTTGCCTATTGACCATATACGTTTAGTATTTCGCTGCAGCTCTTTTTTGGACTTTTAGCGCAGTTTATTGTATGGTATATTATTTTGTATTGTTGAGGTCCATATCTGTATTGCAAGTTGAATTGCTAGGAGGTCCAGATACTTAGTTAGAATCCCGTATTGTGCGGCAGACAACAATGCGGTTAGCTCCTTATTACCTATGTAAGCCCTTTCTATTTCCACCCATCTTTGGTCCGTTTGCGGGTTAAACCAGGCCTTTAGTTGGTCTAGAACTGCTGCCTGAAAAAGGACTGCAGTTGGGGTGCACCTACTCCCCCTTCACTCCTGTGCCTAGCCAGAATATGGAATGGAATCCTGGTAGGCCTCCCCTTCCATATAAACTTATTGAGGGCTGCTTGAATCTGCGTGAAAAACGATTTAGGTATGGGGACTGGTATAGTTCTAAACAGATACATCAGTTTAGGGAGAACTAGCATTTTAAATGCCGCAATACGCCCCAGCCATGAGATCTCAAATCTATTTATTTGTGACATGTCTTTACTTAAGGTCTGCAGGGTATTTGGGTAGTTATACTCAAACGTTTTGGAGGTCGGGTATACCAATTTAACCCCTAAATAGGATAAGGAATGTGCTTCCCATATAAATTCACACCTATCCTTGAGAGTAATTAGATGTTTTTTGGAAATAGATACCGGTAGGGCTGATGATTTTGCCATATTAAGTTTATAGTACGAAGCTTCGCTAAAAGCTGAAATGATTCTGGTCACCACTGGGATAGACGTCTCGGGTCGCGTCAGTGTAAGTATGACGTTGTCTGCAAATAGCCCTATTTTATGTAAACTTTGACCCACTGCTATTCCGTGAACTTCTGGGTTAGATCTTATTGATTCTGCCAGAGGTTCCATGATCAGTGTGAAAATAATAGGGGACAACGGGCACCCTTGCCGGGTGCCGTTGGAGATCTTAAATGGATCTGATACCGTTTTGGAAGTGTAAACTATAGCAGATGGTTTAGAGTACAAAGCCAAGATAGCTAACTGAATAGGGCCTAGTATGCCCACTTTATCCAGGACTCCCCGCAGAAAACCCCAGTGCACCCTGTCAAATGCTTTTTCAGCATCCAGAGTTATAAAGACAGAGGGTGCACCGCGTTTCTCCACAATTCGGAGGAGATCAAACATCCTCCTAGTGCCATCAGGGGCTTGACGCCCCTTCACAAATCCTACCTGATCCGGTTTAATAAGTAATGGTGTTACTTTGGCTACTCTATTCACTAATGCTTTAGCGTATATTTTCACATCTGTGTTGATAAGAGATATAGGGCGAACATTTTTTGGATGGTCAGGTTCCTTCCCGGGTTTCGGGAGTGTGATCACTACTGCCCGAAGCATCTCCTCAGGAAAGGAGCTGGATTAAACCGCTGCATTGCACACTGCTGTCAGGTGGGGTATTAGAATATCGCTAATAATTTTGTAATACTCTACGGAAAAACCATCATGCGCTGGGGATTTGTTTGGTGCCAATGCTTTCACTACTGAGAGTATTTCTTGTGCCGAGAAAGGCCCATTCAGTTTTTCCGCTAGGGCACTATCCAATTTGGGAGTTTAAAAACTCAGAAATGATGGCATCATTTGGCTGCGGTGTGGCAGGGTCTTTATTCAGATTGTAGAGAGATTCATAGTACTTTTGAAATGTGTTAGCAATCTCTTTCGGGTGGTATACTAGTTTATCTGAGGTGGGATCTTTAATGCAGGACAGATGGCTTTTATCTGCTCTGGTTTTCAAATGGGAGGCTAGTAATTTGCCTGCTCTATTTCCTTACGAATAGTATTTAGCTCTTGATTTTTGCATCAATTGCGCTTGCCGAAACATGAGAATCATACGTAATTCCTGTCGGCATTGCAATAGAGTTTGAGATAAGCCTGCGGAGGGATCAGATTTATTTTTATCTTCTATGTCTTTGATTTTTTTGAGCAGTGTGTCAATCTTATGCGTTCTCCTTCTCTTTTCCCTTGAAGCTAATTGAATTAACAAGCCTCTACTAAATGCCTTATGGGCACACCATACATTAAATACATTAGTATGGTGAGATGTCATTTGTTCTTGCGTGGACTTAAGCGACAGTAAGTAGGTATTATTTTGCCACATTTTCACATCACTCTGAATGTTCCTATCGTGGAGTGTGATAGATATCGGAGCGTGGTCTGACCAACTTATTGTATACATTTCCGCTGCAGACAATTTTTAAAGAAGGGGAGTGTCAATCAAACACATATCAATGCGCGAGTAGGTGCGGTGAGCTGATGAGAAAAATGTGAAGTCTCTGTCTTGTGGGTGTGTATACCTCCATGCGTCGTGCAGTTCTGTGTTCCGTAGTATTGGAAGAATGGAGATCTTTTTCTGCTTAGGCAGAGGGGCTGATACGTCTTGCTCTGGAAAAACAGTAGCATTGAAGTCTCCGCAAACTATAAGACCTCCTGTTCTCACTTTTTGAATTCTCTTGAGGGTCTTGCGAAGGAAGCGAACCTGATGGGTATTGGGAGTGTATATGTTCGCAATAGTGTAATTAGTGTCATTTATTGAACAGTTAAGTATTAGGTACCTCCCCAAGGGGTCTTGTGTCACATCGTGGTATTTAAAATTAACTGAGTCTTTAATAGCGATTAGAACCCCCTTCTTCTTTTCTTCTGCATTGGCACAATATAGATGCGGGAAGTGTCTATGGGAGCATCTAGGGGCTTTCTGGTTGATGAAATGTGTCTCTTGGACACACGGGACATCGGCTTGTAACTTTATAGCCTCATTCCATAGAGCAGTTCTTTTATATGGGCTGTTCAGTCCGTGGGCATTTAAAGATACTATTTTCAGTGGCATGGTAATGGTGTCAAACATGCAAAGGGTTGTTGTGGTCTTAGATTTTCTGGAGCATTATTACCTTGATGAAGATGTTGTAGAGACTGGCTATGAGAGGTTGATCTCTTTCCTGTGGGCGATCTCCACATTGTTACCTCAGCTTCCTTTACATCGCCATTGGCATTCAAATGTACCATCAGACCTCGGTATAGAAAACAACAATTCACAAAAACAAAAACAAAAAGAAACATATAGAAGGATTAGAAACTGTGAAATCAATCACTGAGCAGCTACTGCTGCGCTCAACAGTTGGGGGTATAGGAGCTTAGGGCAGTGTCCACTGATTTTTATTACACCTGGTCAAAAGGTCAAGCTATTTCCCATTCTGGTGATACTCGGCCGCTTGTGGGTTTCTCTTTAGGGGATGGGTCCTCTGGTGGAAGTAATTCCCATTTCCGGGCTAAGAGGAGGCCGCCTTCTATTGAGGTAACTGTATAGGTCTTCCCATTTTTTGTGATAAGCAACTTGGCTGAATATCTCCATTGGTACGGTATATGGTGATTCATGAGGGGCTTGGTGACCGACACTAGTTTCTTCCTTGCTTGTATTGTGTATTGGGAAAGATCGGTATATAGTGCAATGCTTGCGTATGGATCTGGGAGAGGGTTGTTCTTTCTAGCAAATTGCATCAGCTCCTCCTTAACATGGAAAAAGTGAATCTTCGCGATTACGTCCCTAGGGATGTCCTCTGACAGATGGGGGGGTTTAGATAGGCGATGAGCCCTGTCTATCACCAGCTCCCTCTCTGGCACATTTGGGAGGAAGGTGGTGATAAGCTGGCGGACATAACCTCTCAAGTCTGCTGGTGACACTGACTCCGCCACTCCTCTAAATTTAACATTGCACCTGCGGAACCTGTCCTCTAGGTCTGAGATTTTGGCTTTTAGGGCTGTCATTTCCTCCTCCTGGTCGTTATGAGCATCCACAAGCTCATTGTGTGCAATGGCAAAGTCCCCCATTTTGTCTTCCACATGCTGCACCCTCTCCCCTAGATCATCTGTTTCCTTTCTCATCTGGGACATAAAAGCAATCATATCCCTATGTAGGTTACTTTTCAGGGAGATCATCATCTCCTTCATAACAGTGTCCGAGAGGGGTTTATCCTGGGTAGGGAAGTTCTCAATGCTGTCTACAATCTCATTAGTGTCATCATGAGAGTTACAGTCTTCCTCAGGCATATTACCCTCCCTACTGCCATGTGCCTGTTTAAATTTGGACTTAACAGGGCTTGTACTTGGAGAGCTGTGTGTCGTTGCATAACCGTTACCTTTCCCATCGTTCGTGCTGTCCGAACGTTCCCGATGCTTCCTCGCTCCAGACTGTATGGCCTCGTTGTCGGCGCCATCTTGATTAGGAGGGGACCCAGCCGCCGGGAAGAACTCGGTCAGCTCGTTAGTGGCTGCCTTTACAGAGCTCCTCTGTTATGCGGCCATCCTGGTCGGCAGTTGGCTCCGCCCCCGAAGCCTTTAGTTTTAACAACACACACATATATGGAAAACCAGAGTGGAGATGGCTAAAGTGTTTTAATTTTAATCATAATAATGAGTTATATCCCACTCAAAGTTTAAACTAAAAGGTATGCAAGTTTTAAAATGAAAAATGCAAAAGACTTCTTGTCTGCACAACAGTTTAAAAACATCACCCCCTCCTTTTAGGCATGTTAACCTTTTTCAAAACTTGTACCCCCACAGCTGAAATGTCCTCGCTGTGATGTTGGTTAACCACTTGCCGTCATTTTTAGGCAGGTCACTTCTCCTGCAGGAATCGCCGTAGCTGTGTGGCGGTGCTTTAAGAGACTGCAGGGGGCGCGCATGATGTCTGCTGGCTACCTGCGATCACTCTTTACAGAGCCAAAATGGGGATCCGTTTATGTAAACGAACGGATCTTTGTTCTGACAGGGAAGTGGAGAGAGATCTGCTGCTCCCAGTGATCAGGAGCAGCTTTCTCTCTCCACCCCCAGTCACTACACTCCCCCCCAGTTAGAAACGCCTACCTAGGGAACACTTAACCCCTTGATCACCCCTAGTGTTAACCCCCTTACTGCCAATGATATTTATACAGTAATCAGTGGCTATTTTTAGCTCTGATTGCTGTATAAATGTCAGTGGTCCCAAAAAAGTGTCAAAAATGTCCGATCTGTCAGCTGTAATATAGCAGGCCCGCTAAAAATTGCAGATCACCGTCATTACTAGTAAAAATCAATCAATATACCCCTATTGCAATTTTTTTTACCAAAAATATGTAGAAGAATATATATCGGCCTTAACTGAGGAATACATTCATTTTTTATATATATTTTTTGGATATGTATTATAGCAAAAAGTAAAAAAGAAAATATATTTTTTTTTAAATTGTCACACTTTGTTTGTTTATAGCGCAAAACATAAAAACCACAGAGCTGATCAAATACCACCAAAAGAAAGCTCTATTTGTGGGGAAAAAAGAGAACATCAATTTTGTTTGGGCTCAGCGTCGTCAGACCGTGGATTGACAGTTAAAGCGATGCAGTGTCGCAAAAAGTGCTCTGGCCAGGAAGGGGGTAAATCCTTCTGGGGCTGAAGTGGTTAAAATGATGGGTAACATTCGTGTGTTGATTTTTAACTATATTGGAAAGGTGCTCATTAAATCTGTCCCTAAGTCGTCTTGCAGTGCGTCCAATGTATTGGACATTGCAGAGCTTGCATGTGATAATGTATATGACATACTTCGTGTTGCAGTTAAAAAATGCCTGTAACTTGTGTTCCCTAGCAACTGAGTATGAACATACTGTTTCACCCCTAATGATATGCCTACAACATGGACAATTGCTAGCGCCGCACCCAAAATTCCCTTTGGAATGTAACCATGTTGTGGATTGAATTCTATTAGGGTTAAAAAAAAGGGATGACAAGGCATTAACAAGTGTTGGATTTCTCCTGGAGGCTACATTGATGCCATCCTTGAGTAATTCAGCACACATGCTATCTTCACACAGAATGGGAAGATACTTGTGTACTACTTTTTTATGTTTACAAAATCCCTGCTGAAAGGTGTGCTGAATGTGTGTCTATCTTTCCTAAAACGTGCTGATGATTTTGTATTACGATAGTGGGCTGCTCCCCTGAGTAAATCATCCCTGCTTTTAGAATTTGCTATAGTTAGGGCTCTATCCAACATCCACATCCTGTCACCTCTCTCTATAAAGCGTGAGTATAAAGCCTGAACCTCAGCTTCATAGATCTGTTGATCACTGCATATGTGATGAATGCGTAAAAATTGGCCGACCAGGATACCCTTAATGGTATGTTGAGGGTTACGATAAAGGTTGGTACAGTATCTCACAAAAGTGAGTACACCCCTCACATTTTTGTAAATATTTTAATACATCTTTTCACTCAAAATAACTCAACACACAGCCATTAATGTCAAAACCACTGGCAACAAAAGTGAGTAAACCCCTAAGTGAAAATGTCCAAATTGGACCCAAAGGGTCAATATTTTGTGTGGCCACCATTACTTTCCAGCACTGCCTTAACCCTCTTGGGCATGGAGTTCACCAGAGCTTCACTGGTTGCTACTGGATTCCTCTTCCACTCCTCCATGACGACATCACGGAGCTGGTGGATGTTAGAGACCTTGTGCTCCTCCACCTTCCATTTGAGGATGCTCAATAGGGTTTAGGTCTGGAGACATGCTTGGTCAGTCCATCATCTTTACCCTCAGCTTCTTTAGCAATGCAGTGGTCGTCTTGGAGGTGTGTTTGGGTTTGTTATCATGTTGGAATACTGCCCTGCAGCCCAGTCTCTGAAGGGAGGGGATCATGCTCTGCTTCAGTATGTCACAGTACATGTTGGCATTCATGGTTCCCTCAATGAACTGTAGCTTCCCAGTGCTGGCAGCACTCATGCAGCCCCAGACCATGACACTCCCATCACCATGCTTGACTGTAGGCAAGACACACTTGTCTTTGTGCTCCTCACCTGGTTGCCGCCACACATGCTTGACTCCATCTGAACCAAAAAAGTTTCTATTGGTCTCATCAGACCACAGGACATGGTTCCAGTAATCCATGCCCTTAGTCTGCTTGTCTTCAGCAAACTGTTTGCAAGCTTTCTTGTGCATCATCTTTAGAAGAGGCTTCCTTCTGGGACGACAGCCATGCAGACCAATTTAAAGCAGGGTGGTCTGAGAACTGACAGGCTGACCCCGCCACCCCTTCAACCTCTGCAGCAATGCTGGAAGCACTCATACGGCTATTTCCCAAAGACAACCTCTGGATATGATGCTGAGCACGTGCACTCAACATCTTTGGTCAACCATGGCGAGGCTTGTTCTGAGTGGAATCTGTCCTGTTAAACCATTGTATGGTCTTGGCTACCGTGCTGCAGCTCAGTTTCAGGGTCTTGGCAATCTTCTTATAGCCTAGGCCATCCTTATGTAGAGCAACAATTCTTTTTTTCAGATCCTCAGAGACTTCTTTGCCATGAGCTGCCATGTTGAACTTCTAGTGACTTGTATGAGAGAGTGAGAGCGATAAAACCAAATTTAACACACCTGCTCCCCATTCACACCTGAAACTTTTTAATACTAACAAGTTACATGACACCAGGGAGGGAAATGGCTAATTGGACCCAATTTGGACATTTTCACTTAGGGGTGTACTCATTTTTGTTGCCAGTGGTTTAGACATTAATGGCTGTGTGTTGAGTTATTTTGAGGGGACAGCAAATTTACACTGTTATACAAGCTGTACACTCACTACTTTACATTATAGCAAATTGTCATTTCTTCAATGTTGTCACATGAAAAGATATAATAAAATATTTTTAAAAATGTGAGGGGTGTACTCACTTTTGTGAGATACTATATGCACATTAGATCCATCACCATATACACGAACATCTAGGAAACATATTTCCTTTTTGTCTGAATGACCAGTAAAACATAAATTGCTGTCATTATTGTGGAGGTATTCCAAAATTTTTCAAGGGTACCAAAACCATCATCCATAATGAATACCAGATCATCTATGAAGCGATGGAACAACCTGATGTGTGGTCTGAATGGATTATTGCTCCCATATATATGGTTCGGTTCCCACCATCCCATAAAGAGATTGGCAAGTGAGTGCGCAAATTTCGCTCCCACAGATGCCCCGCATCGCTGTAAAAAGGAGTCTCCATTAAATGAGAAGAAATTATGTGTCGAAAGATATTTCAAGACATCTAATACAATCAGATCTCCGGGGTGAGGCCAGTGCAAAATTGCAGATAGAAATTGACCGCTACAATGGGTAGGTTATGAGGAATTGAAGAATAGAGGTTGCACAAATCGTAGGTGACCCACACAGCATGATAATCCCATTGTGTGTCACCTGCAATGCTTTAGAAGAGGATTGGTATCTTTGAGGTAGCTGCGCAATTTACTCACCAATGGCTGTAAAACTCTGTGCAGCCATTGGCCCAGTCTCTCATTCAAAGAACCGATACCGGAGATGATGGGTCTTCCATGTAGTGGGTTTAACACTTTGTGGGTTTTGGGAAGGTGATGACAGATGGGGGTAACAGGGTATTCTGGAATCAATTTATTACCAAATTTACTATCAAAAACACCCAAATTCACTTTGGTTAGATTGCCCCTCTTAGTGCCGGTGTCAGCTAGAGATTGAGTGGACAATAATGAGAGATCACGTTCAACTAATTTCTGGAATTTATCCATCTCAGGACACCGAGCACTAACAGGGTAAAAATCTGACCGAGTTTTGAAGGGTTTCATCACATCAAAATCAAAATTAACATTAACATCCAACCCGGTCCCTCCCTCCCTAGAAAGATCTTCAGGGTCCCCCAAAACACACCATTTCTGGAAGGTGTGAAAAGAGTCATCTCCCGTGGAGTGGGGTGCAGTAGACCCCTTAGACACATTGCATGGATCATCAAATTGTTCATTTTTCAAATGATGCTTTTTAATAGCTAAGTTTCTGACAAATTTGTTAATGTTCAAAACAGTCTCAAACATGTTACAGTGTCCTTTAGGATGAAAATTTAGACCTCTAGACAGTAATGAAATCTCTTCAGTGGTCAAAACTTTGTCAGAAAGATTTAATACATTGTGGAGACTTACTGCATCTTGAGTGCTTGGGTGCGGAGAGGATAGCGGTTGCCACATCCTTGTTTACCTGGTTATCTGACATCTCCAACCATGAAGAGGTAAAGTGTTGCAAGTTCCGCCGAGCCGGTGTATAGATGATAATCAAAGTTCAAGAGAAAAGAAGTAACACAGCTCCAGGCAGAGAGTAATTGCAAATCAAGGTGGGTGCTAGCCCTGGCTCACCTCTGCCATACACCAATTCATAGAAAATGAAATGGCTGTCCGTCAACACGAGATGCAATGTTGATCCAAATGTATTTATTGGCAGTATACCAAGTAATAGATGTAGATGCGTTTCACACAGGTATGTGCTTGTTCACTACACAGCAATGACTACAACACAGGAAATTTAAGTGCAATTCTGGCAAGGGAGTCACACCTAAACACACCT
The DNA here is from genome assembly GCA_018402905.1 of Glandirana rugosa. Classification (NCBI taxonomy): domain Eukaryota; kingdom Metazoa; phylum Chordata; class Amphibia; order Anura; family Ranidae; genus Glandirana; species Glandirana rugosa. Next base: position 206,632 of record BLSH010396836.1, read on the forward strand.
GGGTTGATTGATCTATCAATCAAGACAGTGTTAACCCACATAAAGTAAAACCATTGAAAACAAAACATAAAGAAAACATTATGTGTAGAGTTGAACGTACAACTGAATGTTTGGGTTCAACGGGTTCGGCCGAACTTCGCAAAAAAGTTCGGGTTCGGTACCGAACTTGAACCGAACTTGACCCCGGACCCCGAACCCCATTGAAGTCAATGGTGACCCGAACTTTTGGGCACAAAAATGGCTGTAAAAAAGTCCTGGAAAGGGCTAGAGGGGTTCAAAAGGAAGCAAAATGGGGGTAAGAGTAGGACAAGAGCCCTGCAAACAAATGTGGATAAGGAAATAACTTAAAATCACATAAAAAAAAAATGGAGGAGGAGGTGGATGTGGAGTAGGAGGTTGAGTAGGCTGTGACCGTGGTGGTGTAGGTGGAAGTGGCGGTGGATTTTTTCTAATTGGGGTAGCCCCCAAAATATTGAGACATATTAAAAAAAAAACAAGTATACCAATGGCTGTGCGAGGCCAGTCTAAATGTCTATTCTGCACAAGGTACAGACAAGTCTTGTGGGATCCATGCCTGGTTCATTTTAATAAACGTTAGCTTGTCCATGTTGGCTGTGCACAGGCGGCTGCGCTTGTCTGTGATAACGCCCCCTGCCGTGCTAAACACACGTTCAGACAATACACTGGCTGCAGGGCAGGCCAGCACCTCCAGGTCATAAAGGATAAGCTCAGGCCATGTGGCCAATTTGGAGACCCAGAAATTGAATGTGGCAGACCCATCAGTCAGTACGTGTAGGTATGTGCACACATACTGTTCCACCATGTTGCTGAAATGCTGCCTCCTGCTAAGACATTGCTTATCAGCTGGTGGTGCTGTTTGTTGTGGCGTGCTGCTGACAAAGCTTTTCCACATTTCGGCCATGCTAACCCTGCCTTCTGAGGTGCTGGCGGTGCCACAGCTGCGTTGGCAACCTCTTCCTCCTCCTCTGCCTTCGCCTTGTGCTTCCACTGAGCCCACGGTGTCATTTGGGAATGCCCTCAGCAGCGCGTCTACCAGCGCACACTTGTAGTCGCCCATCTTCCGATCACGCTCCAGTGAGGGAATTAAGGACGGCACGTTGTCCTTGTAACGGGGATCCAGCAGGGTGGCCACCCAGTAATCAGAACAAGTTAAAATGTGGGCAACTCGGCTGTCATTGAGCAGGCACTGCAGCATGTAGTCGCTCATGTGTGCCAGGCTGCCCAGAGGCAAAGACAAGCTGTCCTCTGTGGGAGGTGTATCATCTGTGTCCTCCGTATCCCCCCAGCCACGCTCCAGTGATGCCCACGAGCTGCGTTGGGTGCCACCCTGCTGTGAACACGGTTCCTCCTCCTCCTCCTCATCATCATCCTCGTCCTCCTTATCCTCCAGAACTGTGCCCTGGCTTGAAAATGTTTTACCTGGCCTATGCTAGTGCAGGAACCCACCCTCCGAGCCACTTGTGAATGACTGGTCTGATAACCGTGGAAATGAACCCTCTTCCTCTTCCTCCTGTGCCACATCCTCTTCCATCATCGCTCGAAGTGTTTTTTCAAGGAGACCCAGAAGTGGGATAGTAACGCTGAGAACAGCATCATCGGCACTGGCCATGTTGGTGGAGTACTCGAAACACCACAATATGGTACACAGGTCTCGCATGGAGGCCCACTCATTGGTGGTGAAGTGGTGCTGTTCCGCAGAGCAACTGACCCCTGCGTGCTGCAGCTGAAACTCCACTATTGCCTGCTGCTGCTCGCACAGTCTCTCCAGCATGTGCAAGGTGGAGTTCCACCTTGTGGGCACATCGCATAGGAGGCGGTGAGCGGAAAGGCCGAAGTGCAGACAGACGAGCAGCAGCAGGGTGAGAACGCCGAAAGAGTGCACAGACGGCCCGCACTTTCTGCAGCAGCTCTGACATATCCGGGTAGTTTTTTAGAAATTTCTGCAACACCAAATTCAGCACATGCGCCAGGCAAGGGATGTGTATCAAACCGGTTAGGCCCAGAGCTGCTACGAGATTTCGCCCATCATTGCACACCACCAGGCCGGCCTTGAGGCTCTGTGGCAACAACCACTCATCGGTCTGTTGTTCAATGCCCATCCACAGCTGCTGCGCAGTGTGGGGTTTATTCCCCAAACATATCAGTTTTAAAACAGCCTGCTGTCGTTTCCCCCTGGATGTGCTGAAGTTGGTGGCGAAGGTGTTACGCTGAGCGAATGAGGAGGTGGTAGAGGAGGAGGAAGCGCAGTAGGAGGAGGAGGCAACAGGAGGCAAAGAGAAATGCCCTGCAATCCTCGGTGGTGGAAGGACATGCACCAAACGGCTAGCCGCCTCAGGCCCACCCGCCACTACATTTGCCCAGTGTGCAGTAAGCGAGATATAGCGTCCCTGCCTGTGCTTACTGGTCCACGTATCAGTGGTTATGTGGACCTTGCCACAGATGGCGTTGCGCAGTGCACACTTGATCTCGTCCCCAACTTGTTTGTGCAGTGAAGGGATGGCTCATCTGGAAAAGTAGTTGCGGCTGGGAACCATGTACTATGGGACAGCTACCGCCATCAGGTTTTTAAAACTGTCCGTGTCCACCAGACAGAATTAGAGCCTTTCAAAGGCCAGGAATTTTGAAATGCTGGCATTCAAGGCCAGGGATCGTGGGTGGGTAGGGGGGTACTTCCTCTTTCTCTCCAGTGTTTGGGAGATGGAGAGCTGTAAGCTTCCATGGGACCGTGTGGAAATGCTTGGGGACGGTGGCGGACATGGTGGCGTTGCTGTCACATGTTCTGTTTGCTGGGTGGCTAGAGACACTGGCACTGTAGAGGTGGGGGGAATAGGCCGAGGCAGCAGCAGAAGAGGAAGCATGAGGAGACCGAGACCTTTCTATGATTTTGAGGTGCTTATTCCACTGCAGCTCGTGCTTTGGATGTAGATGCCTGGTCATGCAGGTTGTGCTCAGGTTTAGAGCATTTATGCCTTGCTTCAGGCTCTGCTTGCACAGCGTGCAAACCACTCGTGTCTTGTGGTCAGCACATTGTCTGAAGAACTGCCACACTGGAGAATGCATTTGAGCTGCCTTTGGTGTGCTAGGTCCCTGGGTATGGGAGGTAGTAGCAGGCGTACTGTCTAGGGCATGGTCACTCCGCTTTTGTAATCTGCTTCCTCTTTTGCTGTGCTGGTGCCTCTGTGCGACCACCACCTCTTCCTCCAAACTGCACACATCACTCACATGACCTTCATTCCGTGTGGGGTCTAGGACCTCATCATCCTCCTCCACATCATCTTCCACCCACCCTTCACCACTGCCCTCCTTGTCAGTCTGCACACTGTGGAAAGCCACAGCAGTTGGCACCTGTGTTTCGTCAACCTCAGAGACGTGTTGCGATGGTGTTTCCATGTTGTCATCCTGCAACAGAAGTGGTTGGGCATCTTTGCACTCAATGTCTTCCACTTCTGGGGCAGGGCTATGTGGATGGCCCACAGAAAGCACACCAGGAGAGTCATCAAAAAGCATAAGAGACTGCTGCATGACTTGGGGCTCAGACTGCTTGGTTGATTTATAAGGGGCTGAGGTGAAAGACAGATGGCCATGGGGTTCATGTGCCAACTCTGAGCTTTCATCAAGGGACCGGTTGGGAGACAATATGAAGGAATTGGAGCCATTGTCAGCCACCCAATCTACTATCGCCTGTACTTGTTCTGGCCTCACCATTCGTTGAGCAGCATTCGGGCCTACCATATAACGTTGAAGGTTCTGTTGGCTACTCACACCTGAGGAAGGTGTTTCACTTGTGCATGTAGCTGGCACAAATCGACCACGTCCTCTCCTTGCAACAGGAACTTCACCAACGCCACCAACACCAGCAGCACCAGCAGTACCACGACCACGTCCCTTATTTGACTCTCTCCTCATTCTGGACGCAAATGAACTATGTAGCACTATTTATTAATACAAAAAAAGAACAAATTATTATTCTTTTTTTTTTTTTTTGGAAAACAGCAACGTAGACTCACTTTTTATTTTTGTTCAAGAAATGCACCGCTCACACCAGCAGCAGGAACCTCTCCCTACACCAGTAAGAGGAATTTTGAACAATAATTTGTCCCTCACAGGAGCAGCAGGAATCTCTCCCTCTAGCAGTATGAGATGATTTTTGAACAATAATCTGTCTCTCACAGGAGCAGCAGGAACCTCTCCCTGTAGCACTATGATGAGATGGTTTTAGAACAATAATCTGTCCCTCACAGGAGCAGCAGGAAACTCCCTATAGCACGATGATGAGATGATTTTAGAACAATAATCTGTCCCTCACAGGAGCAGCAGGAACCTCTCCCTATAGCACTATAATGAGATGATTTTAGAACAATAATCTGTCCCTCGCAGGAGCAGCAGGAACCTCTCCCTCTCGCAGTATGAGATGATTTAAGAACAATAATCTGTCCCTCACAAGAGCAGCAGGAAACTCTCCCTATAGCACTATGAGATGATTTTAGAACAATAATCTGTCCCTCACAGGAGCAGCAAGTACCTCTCCCTCTAGCACTATGATGAGATGATATTAGAACAATAATCTGTCCCTCACAGGAGCAGCAGGAACCTCTCCCTCTAGCACCATGAGATTTTAGAACAATAATCTGTCCCTCGCAGGAGCAGCAGGAACCTCTCCCTCTCGCAGTATGAGATGATTTTAGAACAATAATCTGTCCCTCACAGGAGCAGCAGGAAACTCTCCCTATAGCACTATGAGATGATTTTAGAACAATAATCTGTCCCTCACACCAGCAGCAGGAACCTCTACCTGTAGCACTATGATGAGATGATTTTAGAACAATAATCTGTCCCTCACACCGGCAGCAGGAACCTCTCCCTGTAGCACTATGATGACATGATTTTAGAACAATAATCTGTCCCTCACAGGAGCAGCAGGAACCTCTCCCTCTAGCAGTATGAGATGATTTTAGAACAATAATCTGTCCCTCACAGGAGCAGCAGGAATCTCTCCCTATAGCACTATGAGATGATTTTTGAACAATAATCTGTCCCTCACAGGAGCAGCAGGTACCTCTCCCTATAGCACTATGATGAGAGGGTTTTAGAACAATAATCTGTCCCTCTCAGGAGCAGCAGGAACCTCTCCCTCTAGCAGTATGAGATGATTTTAGAACAATAATCTGTCCCTCACAGGTGCAGCAGGAACCTCTCCCTATAGCACCATGATGAGATGATTTTAGAACAATAATCTGTCCGTCACAGGAGCAACAGGAACCTCTCCCTATATCACTATGAGATGATTTTAGAACTATAATCTGTCCTTCACAGGAGCAGCAGGATCCTTTCCCTATAGCACTATGAGATGATTTTAGAACAATAATCTGTCCCTCACACCAGCAGCAGGAACCTCTCCCTGTAGCACTATGGTGAGATGATTTTAGAACAATAATCTGTCCGTCACAGGAGCAGCAGGAACCTCTCCATCTAGCAGTATGAGATGATTTTATAACAATAATCCGTCCCTCACAGGAGCAGCAGGAACCTCTCCTTATAGCACTATGAGATGATTTTAGAACAATAATCTATCCTTCACAGGAGCAGCAGGAACCTCTCCCTATAGCACTATGAGATGATTTTAGAACAATAATCTGTCCCTCACAGGAGCAGCAGGAACCTTTCCCTATAGCACTATGAGATGATTTTAGAACAACAATCTGTCCCTAACACCAGCAGCAGGAACCTCTCCCTCTAGCACTATGATGAGATGATTTTAGAACAATAATCTGTCCGTCACAGGAGCAGCAGGAACCTCTCCATCTAGCAGTATGAGATGATTTTATAACAATAATCTGTCCCTCACAGGAGCAGCAGGAACCTCTCCCTATAGCACTATGATGACATAATTTTAGAACAATAATCTGTCCCTTACAGGAGCAGCAGGAACCTCTCCCTATAGCACTATGAGATGATTTTAGAACTATAATCTGTCCTTCACAGGAGCAGCAGGATCCTTTCCCTATAGCACTATGAGATGATTTTAGAACAATAATCTGTCCCTCACACCAGCAGCAGGAACCTCTCCCTCTAGCACTATGATGAGATGATTTTAGAACAATAATCTGTCCCTCGCAGGAGCAGCAGGAACCTCTCCCTCTCGCAGTATGAGATGATTTAAGAACAATAATCTGTCCCTCACAAGAGCAGCAGGAACCTCTCCCTATAGCACTATGATGACATAATTTTAGAACAATAATCTGTCCCTTACAGGAGCAGCAGGAACCTCTCCCTATAGCACTATGAGATGGTTTTAGAACAATAATCTGTCCCTCACAGGAGCAGCAGGAACCTTTCCCTATAGTACTATGAGATGATTTTAGAACAATAATCTGTCCCCCACAGGAGCAGCAGGAACCTCTTCCTCTCGCAGTATGAGATGATTTTAGAACAATAATATGTGCCTCACAGGAGCAGCAGGCACCTCTCCCTATAGCACTATGATGAGATGATTTTAGAACAATAATCTGTCCTTCACAGGAGCAGCAGGAACCTCTCCCTATAGCACTATGAGATGATTTTAGAACAATAATCTGTCCCTCACAGGAGCAGCAGGAACCTCTCCCTATAGCACTATGAGATGATTTTAGAACAATAATCTATCCCTCACAGCACCAGTAAACTGTACCTAGTCCAGTATCAGATGTTTTAGAACGCTAATCTTTCACCTCACAGCAGCGCCAGGAACCTGTCTGTAATGCAGGATAAGATGATATTAGATTTGTAATCTATCCCTCACAGCACTAGTAAACTGTACCTAGGCCAGTATCAGATGGTTTTAGAACGCTAAGCTTTCCCCTCACAGCACTGCCAGGAACCTGTCTTTAATGCAGGATGAGATCAGATTAGATCGGTAATCTATCCTTCACAGCATTATTAAACTGTACCTAGTCCAGTATCATCTGGTTTTAGAATGCTAAGCTTTCGCCTCACAGCACCACCAGGAATCTGTCTGTAATGCAGGATGAGATCATATTAGATCGGTAATCTATCCCTCACAGCGCCGGCAGCATGCTCTCCCTACACTAGCCTGAGACGATGTGACACGCGGCATACGTGACTCCTGCTCATATAGAGGCTGGGTCACATGATGCACTGGCCAAGCACAGCCATGCCAATAGTAGGCATGCCTGTGATGGCTTCTAAGGGAAAATGAGTGAAACTCTTGTTGATTGGCTGCCCTGCAGATATTCAACAGGTGCCAAAAATAGTCTGGGTCACATCATGCACTGGCCAATCACAGCCATGCCATTAATAGGCATGGCTGTGATGGCTTCTAAGGGCAAACTAGTGAAATGCTTGTTGATTGGCTGCCCTGCAGCTATAGAAAAGGTGTGAAAAATACCCGAATACCGAACCCGAACCCAGACTTTTTTTCAAATGTCCGGGTTCGGGTTCGAGGCACTGACACCCCAAAGTCCAGTTCGAACCAAAACTTTACAGTCCGGGTTTGCTCAACTCTAATTATGTGTCTAAAAACAACATTGACAAAGATATAAATATGTGTAAATAACCCAGGATAAAATATATGAAAATAATAACAAAATAGAAAAAAAACCTGAATGAAAAAAACGGAAAGAGTATGATATACAAAAGACTAGGCAATAAACAATTTAGTTTAATTTAGTTTAATTTAAAATAAATATTGGTCTGTTCTCATAGGTGGAAAAGAAAAAATGTGTACTTTCCTCACCTGATGTATATCATTATAGGCAAAATTCTGCGATATATATATATATATATATATATATATATATACATATATATATATATATATATATACAGTCCGGTCCATAAATATTGGGACATTGGCACAATTCTAATCTTTTTGGCTCTATACACCACCACAATGGATGTGAAATTAAACAAACAAGTTGTGTTTTAACTGCAGACTTTAAGCTTTAATTTGAGGGTATCTACATCCAAATCAGGTGAACGGTGTAGAAATTACAACAGTTTGTATATGTGCCTCCCACTTTTTAAGGGACCAAAAGTAATGGGACAGATTAACAATCATAAATCAAACTTTCACTTTTTAATACTTGGTTGCAAATCCTTTGCAGTCAATTACAGCCTGAAGTCTGGAAGGCATAGACATTACCAGACGCTGGATTTCATCCCTGGTGATGCTCTGCCAGGCCTCTACTGCAACTGTCTTCAGTTCCTGCTTGTTCTTGGGGCATTTTCCCTTCAGTTTTGTCTTCAGCAAGTGAAATGAATGCTCAATTGGATTCAGGTCAGGTGATTGACTTGGCCATTGCATAATATTCGGGTCATTGTCCATCTGCACTGTGAAGCGCCGTCCAATGAGTTCTGAAGCATTTGGCTGAATATGAGCAGATAATATTGCCCGAAACACTTCAGAATTCATCCTGCTGCCTTTGTCAGCAGTCACATCATCAATAAATACAAGAGAACCAGTTCCATTGGCAGTCATACATGTCCACACCATGACACTACCACCACCATGCTTCACTGATGAGGTGGTATTCTTTGGATCATGAGCAGTTCCTTTCCTTCTCCATACTCTTCTCTTCCCATCACTCTGGTACAAGTTGATCTTGGTCTCATCGGTCCATAGGATGTTGTTCCAGAACTGTGAAGGCTTTCTTAGATGTTTTTTGCAAACTCTAATCTGGCCTTCCTGTTTTTGAGGCTCACATCTTGAGGTTTACATCTTGTGGTGAACCCTCTGTATTCACTCTGGTGAAGTCTTCTCTTGATTGTTGACTTTGCCACACATACACCTACCTCTTGGAGAGTGTTCTTGATTTGGCCAACTGTTGTGAAGGGTGTTTTCTTCACCAGGGAAAGAATTCTTCGGTCATCCAGCACAATTGTTTTCCATGGTCTTCCAAGTCTTTTGGTGTTGCTGAACTCACCGGTGCATTCTTTCTTTTTTAGGATGTTCCAAACAGTTGATTTGGCCACACCTAATCTTTTTGCTATTTCTCTGATGAGTTTGTTTTGTTTTTTCAGCATAATGATGGCTTGCTTCACTGATAGTGACAGCTCTTTCGATCTCACATTGAGAGTTGACAGCAACAGATTCCAAATGCAAATAGCACACTTGAAATGAACTCTGGACCTTTTATCTGCTCCTTGTAAATGGGATAATGAGGGAATAACACACACCTGGCCATGGAACAGCTGAGCAGCCAATTGTCTCATTATTTTTGGTCCCTTAAAAAGTGGGATTGCACATATACAAACTGTTGTAATTCCTACACCATTCACCTGATTTGGATGTAGATACCCTAAAATTAAAGCTGAGAGTCTGCAGTTAAAGCACATCTTGTTTCATTTAAATTCCATTGTGGTGGTGTATAGAGGCTAAAAGATTATAATTGTGTCAATGTCCCAATATTTATGGACCTGACTGTACATATGTGTGCGCACATATTGGGATGAGCAATAGCGCGATGTGTATTATTATATGAAATCATCCAAAATATACTCAATTACCACAATGTATATTATCAGAAGTGTGTATGTAAAAATGTGTGTACAGTTGTATGCAAACGTTTAGGAACCCCTGACAATTTCCATGATTGTCATTTATAAATATTTGGGTGTTTGGATTAGCAATTTCATTTTGATCTATCAAGTAACTGAAGGAGTAATATTTCAGTAGTGAAATAAGGTTTATTGGATTAACAGAAAATGTGCAATGTGTCCCCTAGTTACAAACATTCAACTTACAAACGACTCCTACTTACAAAACGGAAGGAGACAACAGGAAGTGAGAGGAAATTTACCCCTAGGAAGGGAAATTCACTCCTGTAAGAGTTATTATGGGAAAAAGGAGTCTCCACTGATGCTTTATCACCAAGGTTTGTTTCCACAACAACCTAAAATTTTCAAAATCCAAATATCATTGGGACAGGAAGTGAGGTGAAATCTTTTGAACAGAAACATAGACAGCAAAACAAACATTACAGGGGTGTTACCCCTTCCCTATACTTTCCAAAAAGCTTAAAAATAGTTTTTTTGGCTGAAGCTAAATTTAATAAACACTATCTTGTTTGCAACCCGGAGACTGCCTGTATGCATCAAAAAGAAATTAGACAGGTGCATAAATTTGGACACCCTTGTCATTTTGTTGATTTGAATACCTGCAACTACTGAGCACTGATTAATTGGAACACATAATTGGTTTGGTGAGCTCATTAAGCCTTGAACTTCATAGACAGGTCATGAGAAAAGGTATTTAAAGTGGCCAAATGCAAGTTGTTGTTCTCTTTGACTCTCCTCTGAATAGTGGCAACATGGGGGCCTCAAAACAACTCTCAAATGACCTGAAAACAAAGATTGTTCTACATTATGGTTTAGGGGAAGGCTACAAAAAGTTATCGAAAAGATATATGCTGTCAGTGTCCACTGTGAAGAACATAGTGAGGAAATGGAAGACCACAGGCACAGTTCTTTTTAAGGCCAGAAGTGGCAGGCCACATAAAATATTGGAGAGGCAGGGAGTGCGCATGCGCGGGAGCTCCGACATGGAAGTCTAATCCCGGAGCTCCGCGCTTACCCCGGCTTGAGGCACCGCTACACCAGCCAGCAGCACCAGGAGGGACCCGCCACGACAGGGGATTAACCCCCTAAGCAGAGGGAACTCCCAGGCAGCCTCGAGACAGTCCCGGAGGACTTTCTCACAGACTGAGGAACTACGTTCGCCTCCACCCAGGGTGTACCAACATGGCCGCGGCCTAGCACGGTGCAAGCCCCCACAATGCCGGATCAAGCCTCGGGGCCCCCCTAACTAGCCCAGATCGCTCCCTGCAGAGCCCATAAGGCGGAGCAAGGCTTCCCCCAGGGGGACCCGCCGCTATTAAGGGGGATCTCAACAAAGTCGGGTGGACCAAGATGGCCGCCGACAAGGCCTCATAAGCCCAGCAAACTTCCAGCCCACCCACCCTCCACCCAGAATAGTCCCCAAAGAGGGGAGCCCCCCCACAAAGGACCAAACAAAGGCCCCTGGGACTAAGCCCCTAATCAGCACACTCATTTTAGGGGCTTTTTACTCATTTGGACTTTAAGAACATACCATTTAAGATAAGAAGGCACTTCAAATGCCAGATGGTATCACTCCCCCCCAGGACTTCTTCATACATTTTGAACAGCAGAGTTCCAGCCTAGCCTCCCCCTGCCCAGGCAACCTTAAAGACTCCCACATGCAGGGAACCTCCGCCAGGAGAACACTGTCATTCCTGGCTACCGATCCTGACTTCACTCCCCTACCGGTGATGGCTTCACCGGGGGCTCTCTCATCCTCACCACCCTAAGATCCACCCTTGGAACAAAGAGGCTAACAAAGAGACTTGGGCCTATCTTGCAAGTCCATCAGCCTCAATTCATCTCCCCTGCCTCTACTGAATCGCTTCTCCGACGCACAATGGAAGACTCCTCCTTTACCCCAGCAGCCCATCCACAATCACGTCAGCAAGAGATAAACTTTCCTAGCCCATCACCTCCTGACCCCGCTCTCAATACGGCTGAATTGTTCATCAAATCCTCTAACCTCCTAGAAAGGGGACTAGCGAGCACGGCCGCTAAAATCACAGGGGATATAAAAGCGGATTTCAACAACTTAGGTTCCAGAATGGACGCCATCGAACAGAAATTGGACTTTACTGTAGCCAAAACCAACCAAAATTCCTACCACTTACAAGTACTACAGGACCAACTGGATACTGCTCTAGCAAGAATAGATGACCTGGAAAACAGGTCACGCCGTTACAACTTTAGAGTGAGAGGCCTCCTGGAGAACATCACCGAAGTCACTCCTGCAATCCATGATATGATCCAATCCATTATCCCAAATGTTCCTAAACACAGATTAGAGCTGGATAGAGCTCACAGAGCCTTGGGCCCCCCAAGAAAAGATGGCTCCCCCAGGGACATCATAGTTAAACCGCATTACTATGCCATTAAAGAAGAGCTAATGAGAGCTTCTCGATCCAACTCCCACATCTCCTGTATGGGCCACCAAGTTCAGATCTTTGCTGACCTATCCCCGAACACTATCCAAAAAAGAAGAACCCTCAAACCACTTCTCACTGTCCTACAACGGGCAGAGCTTAAATACTGGTGGGCTTTCCCGTTTGCCGTCAAATTTACCCTGAAAGGGAAAACTTACACTTTCTCCAGTCTGGCAGAGGGGGAAAAACTCCTCCTCCACCTCAAGCTAATATCCCAAGAAGCACCAATGGATCTTATCGGGATCCAATACTAAGAGACCGCTTCCAGCCAGCCCCGTTTCCCCACTTTGGTCCAAATCCAAGAGCAAGAAGGCGAAGGACAACAGACCTCCATAACCCACCAATGGACTTGCCTAGATTTAGGCTTTTTCTCCTTCACAGACTTGGGTTCCTATTGGGCTTTGGAAGATAGCTTCTCTCGCTCAAAAGAAAAATGTCTAATGTTCGGAGCTTCCCAGCTCCCCCTATTTCCCTATTGATCAGAGGTTTATGATTACATTTGTTTTAGATCTTTAGTTCCACAGAGTTTATGTTGCAGTTCTACCATTGCGGTAGACAGAAGTCTGCTCTTCCCCATTAAGGGTTTAAGCTTATGGGCACCGCATATCATTCCCTCTTAGTATATACAACTTGAGTCCCCACTATTCCTGTTTCACGGTTTAAGTTTTTTCTAGGGGTGTCTTGGCCGGGGTAAGTCCCCATGCGCCTTCACTTACCCCGGGGACTTCTCTCCAGATTTCCTCGGGATAAGACGTCTGATCCTGATAGGTCAGACAATTACGATTTCTATTTTCTTATTGTTGCTTGTACCCCTCCTAGGAGGGCAGGGCTGACGGGCCAGGGGGGATACTCTCCCCCCTGACACCGTCCCCAACAGCTATTTGCAGAGCTTTATGTGCTAGTTGTTTCTCCTCTCTCTTTCCCTTCTTTCTTCTCTTCCTTACCCTTTGGTTGAAGCTCCTAACTCCTTTTCATCTTCCAGATCTAGCCGGTATATTCTGCTGTGGCCCAGGCCTACTGATCCTCCATGGATGTTCCGCTAACCTTACGGGGACCTCCGACTTCAGGGTGAGTGATGCTGCAGACACAAGCTACGCTTTTCACAAGCTCCATGGCTAAGGCTCCCATTAAACACCTCCAAATAGCTACCCACAATGCCCAGGGGCTAAACTCGCCTTTAAAAAGAAGGAAAATACTCTCCCACTACAAATCACTTAATATAGATGTAGTTTTACTACAAGAAACCCACTTCCCCTCGCGGTACAGCCCCAAATTCCTCCACACACACTTTCCTGTCTTCTTCCTAGCTAACGCGGACTCCAAAACTAAAGGGGTAGCGGTTCTATTCCCCAAAACCTTGGGCTTCACTCTCCATAAGGAAATCAAAGACCCAGAGGGTAGATATATTTTAGTCAAAGGCTCAATTGACGGGATTATACACACATGCGTCTCATACTATGCCCCCAACAAAAATCAACTTAATTTCTTCAACGCAATGTTAGTCTCCATCCAGCCTCACCTCGAAGGCAGGGTCATCCTAGGAGGAAATTCTAATGTAGCACTTGACCAAGGGCTTGAAAAATCTAAACCATTGGGGCACCAGCTAACACGTCCATCCAGGGCGAGCTTAAAACTAGCCAAACTATTTCATTCTTTTAATCTTTCAGACGTCTGGAGAGAGATGAACCCAACCAGGAGAGATTACACCCATTTCTCGCAACCCCACAATTCTTACACAGGAATAGATCATCTTCTAATGGAGGCCCATGAGACCCCCATGGTACTGAATTCTCAAATAATTGACACCCCACTCTCCGATCATTCCCTCGTCACCATGCAACTTCGCTCCGACCCCCTCTATGCAAAACACCCACAATGTAGACTAAATGAATCCATGCTTGCCGACCCCATCAGAGTATCCAAAATAAATAATTCTCTCAAGGAATACTTTCTTCTAAATGATAGAGTCGGGACCTCGGCTGAAGTCCTATGGGCAGCTCATAAGGTTTTCATTAGGGGAAAGCTGATACAGTTAGCTTCGCGAATTAAAAAACAGAGTGCAGCGGACCTGATCAAGTTGGAAAAATCTTATGCATCTCTACAGGCGGCGCATAAGATCAATCCCTCAAAAACCCTTACCAACCAACTTGACAAAGCCAGATTGGAGCTTAATATGGCACTAACAACCAAAGCGGAGAAATTGATCCGTTGGAGTGGCCAAAAGTTCTATACACAAAACGACAAACCAGGCACTCTGTTAGCAACTAGACTTTCCCCGCGATGCCGCCTAAATCAACTCCCCAAAATCAGGGTACCTGGCCACGGCCCAACCACTAACCCGAAGAAAATTCTGGAGACCTTACTCAGATCTATACGGCACCCCAAAGCGACATCATCCAGAATCCCTGGCTGAATTCCTGGGGCATATCCCCCTACCCTCTCTTTCAGCCGAACACAGACAGATATTGGAAGCGCAATTCTCAGAGGCAGAGGTGGGGGATGCCATCAGGAATCTGAGAAAGGGATCGGCCCCTGGCCCTGATCTCTATACCCTATTACAAGGCTTTTGCCGAGACACTCACTCCCTATATGTCAAAGTTTTTTAATTTTAAAACTCAGGGCACTCCTCTGGACCCTCAACTTAACATGGCCTACATAACGGTCATTCCAAAACCTGATAAGAACTCCGAAGAGGTTGGTAACTTTAGACCCATATCGTTGATTAACAACGACATCAAAATCTTAATGAAAATCCTGGCTAATAGACTATCCTCGTTTATTAATTCCTATATACATAAAGACCAGGCAGGGTTTATCCCGGGTAGACAGGGCCCACTCCAGACACGCAGGGCTATTGACCTGATCTCTATTCTCCAATCTAACTGGGAGGGTGGCCCTAAACAACGAGGCATGGTCCTCTCCCTTGATCTCCAGAAAGCCTTTGACTCAGTTTCCTGGAATTATATATTAAAGACTCTGGAGATCTGGGGCTTCGGCCAGCGCTTCTTGGGGATCATTAGGGCCCTATATTCCCGCCCCTCAGCCCAAATAAGGCTACAGGGATATCTCTCTGACCCAATAGCTATAGCAAGAGGGACAAGACAGGGTTGCCCCCTTTCACCACTTATCTTTGCCATAGCTATAGAAACCTTAGCAATTGCTATCCGCCAAAACCCAGATATCAGGGGGGTCTCTTGTGGACCCCAGACTCATAAGTGTGGCCTCTTTGCAGACACACATACTGTTGTTCCTGACCTCTCCCCATACATCCCTTCCCAATCTCAACCAACTTCTAGACACCTTCGCTAAACATTCTGGACTAACAGTTAATTTCTCCAAATCCCAAGCAATGAACATCTCCCTCTCCCAGGATAAAGTCAAATCCTTACAACATTCATTCCCTTACAAATGGAGCCAAACCTTCATCCGATACCTGGGCATTAATCTAACGCCCAAGATAGAGGACTTATACGAAAGCAATTTCCCCTCCATTTACCGTAAATTAGAGAACGATCTAAAAACATGGTCCAAAAGTAATCTCTCCTGGCTGGGTAGAATTAACGCAGTCAAAATGACTCTCCTTCCACGGATTCTATACCTGTTTAGAGCCCTACCGATACCCATCAGAAGACACCATATCAGATCCCTCCAGAGTAAGATCCTTAAATTCATTTGGGAAGGTCCTGGGTTCAGGTTCCCCCAAAGTATGTTATATCACCACAGGAAGAAAGGAGGCCTGGGATTACCCTCCCTCCTCAAATACTTCCAAGTAGCCAGACTAGCCCAACTCTCCCGAGTCTATTTGAGGTCCAAGAAACCAGATTGGATTCAGATCGAACGGCAGGCAGTTCCACATTATACCATAGACTACCTCCTTTGGACTCATCCGAAGAAGAGACCCCCAATATTATCCCCAACCCTATCACACGCCTTTGCTCTTTGGGATACACTACGCAACCACTCTGAATTGGTGTCCACTCTGACCCCACTGGCACATATATTCCACAACCCGGATTTTCCCCCCGGCCTAGATATTAAAGCATTCCAATGGTGGCTAGACAAGGGGCTGTACCGCATAGGGCATTACTTCTCCCCCTCGGGTCCCATTTCTATGGGTTATTGCGTAAGCAAATTAGACATCCCTACCATTGAAAAATTCAGATTCCAACAGATTTCTCACTTCCTAAAACAAATCTGGAAAGAGAAGCCTCTCCCCCCTAGAATAACAGCTTATGAAACATGGTGTAGCCAAGCCACGGAGCTAAGGGGAGGCATCTCAGTAGTGTATGCAGCCCTCACTCAAACAAAGGAAAAGGCCCCATACATGAAACAATGGGAGGAGGACCTCCAGATCTCATGGGACCTAGAATCATGGCACAGAGCTCTCACCGAGTCATCCAGAGGCATCTTAAACATGGTACTTATGGAGGCGAACATAAAGGTCATCACCAGGTGGTACTTCACCCCCTCTAAATTGTCCCGCATATATCCCTCGGCCGATCCCCAGTGTTTCAGTGGCTGAGCCCTCCTTGGCTCAATGCCGCATATCTGGTGGGAATGCCCAAGGATTAGACCCTTCTAGAGGAAAATATTTAATCTCATTGAGAAATTGACCAAGTCCCAAGTGCCTAGGATCCTGGAGATCGCTCTGCTTAACGCCCATATCCCAAACCTGCCTAAGCCCAATAGGAGATTGGTCCAATTCATCCTGACCGGAGCCAAACTCACTATTGCCAAATCCTGGAAAAAAACAAGGGTGTCCTTCGCAGCAACAGTTCAGAAAATTTCCTGGATCATGTCCCAGGAAAGGCTGACCAGTATCCTTTCGGACACCTCCAAACAGTTCGAAGGAATCTGGGAGCCCTGGGCCAAATACATAGGAATTTCTTTCGTCCCAGGACTTAACCCACAAACAGATAGAGCTATCTAGAAATAATACAAGGTGCTTCCCGCCTCCCCTCCCCATATCTTACCTTCTTCTCTTCTTCTCTTTCCTAGTACCTCAGTCTTATCTTAGTTTCTGTTTTTGATGGTTTCTAATTAGGATGTTACCCCGATGTGTTTGACGCCCCCTATGGGGGAGCCATCATCCACTCCTTCCCTACTATAGTACCACCTTCAGCAATTGAAAGTAGGCTAATAACCTATATATTTTTGTAATGCTTTTTCTCCCCTCCATGCACAGCTTGATCCCGTTAGGGGTGCCGGGAGGTTGGGAATGAATCTGCTTATCACCTTTGCTTGATAGGTCATTTGCCAATGTATTAATCTTGACCCTAGAGCTTCTAGTTTATGCTGGTTTAAAATTAGGGCAAGTCAAGTAAGGTAACGTAAACAGTTGATTATTCCATTTTCTGTTTTTCTGACATTTTTGCTGTTGTACTGCTTTATTTTGTCTATACTTTTTCAAAATAAAAAAATCTTTGAAAGAAAAAATATTGGAGAGGCAAAGGCGAAGGATGGTGAGAACGGTCAAAAACAGCCCACAGACCACCTCCAAAGACCTACAACATCAACTTGCTGCAGATGTTGTCACTGTGCATCGTTCAACAATTCAGCACACTTTGCACAGGGAGAAGCTGTATGGGAGAGTGATGCGAAAGAAGCCTTTTCTGCACACATGCCACAAACGTACCACTTGAGGTATGCAAATGCACATTTGGACAAGCCAGCTTCATTTTGGAATAAGGTGCTGTGGACTCATGAAACAAAGATTGAGTTATTTGGTCATAACAAGGGGCATTATGTATGGCGGCAAAAGAACACAGCGTTCCAAGAAAAACACTTGCTACCCACAGTGAAATTTGGTGGAGGTTCCATCATGCTGTGGGGCTGTGTGGCCAGTGCCAGTACTGGGAATCTGGTTAAAGTTGAGGGTCGCATGGATTCCACTCAATATCAGCAGATTCTTGAGAATAATGTTGAGGAATCAGTCACAAAGTTGAAGTTACGCAGGGGCTGGATATTTCAACAAGACAACAACCCAAAACACTTCTCAAAATGTACTCAGGCATTTATGTACAATGTTCTGGAATAGCCATTCCAGTCCCCAGACCTGAATATCATTGAACATCTGTGGGGTGATTTGAAGTGGGCTGTCCATGCTCGGCAACCATCAAACCTAACTGAACTGGAGATGCTTTGTAAGGAGGAATGGTCCAAAATACATTCATCCAGAATCTAGACACTCATTACAGACTATAGGAAGAATCTAGAGGCTGTTATTTCTGCTAAAAGAGGCTCTACTAAATATTGATGTGATTTTTCTGTTGGGGTGCCCAAATTTATGCACCTGTCTAATTTCATTTTGATACATATTGCACATTTTCTGTTAATCCAATAAACCTCATTTCACTACTGAAATATTACTGTGTCCTTCAGTTATTTGATAGATCAAAATGAAATTGCTGATCCAAATACCCAAATATTTATAAATGACAATCATGGAAATTATCAGGGGTTCCTAATTTTTTGCATACAACTGAGAAAGAGAAACACGTTTATGCATGCCAAAAATTTATAGAAATGTGAGGGGTGTACTCACTTTTGTGAGATACTGTATATGTCTTTCTTGTGGAGGTAATGCCAAAGTCTCAAACCAGGGACCTTCATACATGTGGGCCGATCATATATCAACAAAACCAAATATGAATTTAGCCAAAAAGGGCATCGTACACATGAAAGACACAATCATACACATGAAAGACAAAAAAAAAAAACAAACAAAAAAAACCAAACAACAACAGGAAATTGCAAAATCTAGAGAAGTAGTCACCACAAATGGGGGCGGGGATTCTATACAATAACTGAGTGCAGCAGAAAGCATTACCCATGCGTGAAGTATATAGTTTTAATAAAACACACATATATGGAAAACCAGAGTGGAGATGGCTAAAGTGTTTAATCATAATAATGACCCTCTGTCTGCTGAATTATATTTTTTTATAACTTTTTTTTGCAATGATGCATGGCCCCTAATGCACTGTCCAAATCCCCATGCCCTTTATTTGTCAATATCTTGCCTATTAAGCCAGAAAATGGGCATTACAGATTTGCAAGGTTTAGCTCCCATTGACGTCAATGGAGTTCAGATTGGGGGGGCATCTGAACATTCATTTGGGAACCTGCTCACAATCCAACACTCAGGCATTCTGTTCATCACTAGTCATTTCCTCAATGACCATCCTGTGAAACCCTCCAGCAAGGAGACCATGGCTCCTGGCCAGCTCTGGTTCTGTTGGTTTCTTTGTCATATCTTTCTTCCGTTATCTTTATAGGATCCTGAAAGGACCACTAAATAACAATCATTGTACATTAGGCTCTGGTGCATGTTCCTGCTTTTTAGATGAGGCATTTGCCCAGTATATTGGTATTCCTTTCTGTACTAGATCACGTGAACTACCCGTCTGCCTGGCCCTTACCCATTATACAAGATGCCTTCTTCACCCATCCCATCTTAACTAGAGTTGAGAGAACACCTGGATGTTCGGGTTCGGTGGGTTCGGCCAAACTTTGTCAAAAATTTTGGGTTCAGTACCGAACTTGACCCGAACTTGACCCCGAACCCCATTGAAGTCAATGGGGACCCGAACTTTGCGGCACAAAAAAGTCCTGGAAAGTGCTAGAGGGCTGCAAAAGGAAGTAAAATGATTATAGAACAATAATCTGTCCCTTACAGCAACAGCAGGAACCTGATCCTATAGGAGTAGGCGATGATTTTAGAACAATAATCTGTCCCTCTAAGCAGTAGACTCTACCTAGTCCAGTCAGATCGTTCTGTAATGCAGGATGAGATGTTATTAGATCTGCAATCTGTCCCTAAAAGCAGTAGTAGTAGTAATCTCTACCAATCCACAATCAGATCGATGAGATGTTATTATATCTTTTTTTTAATGCAAACAAAGTTGTTTATTGAGTGTAATTCACAGGGGAAACAGCATTGGTCATTGAGGATGTGCAACATTCACTACAAGAAGGATGCAGGAAAAACAACAGTTGACAGGTACACATCGGTCCCTAGTAGGATGTCCGCATTACACATGGGAGGGGAGCATGTCATAACAGAGGTTTAAGTAGGCATATCAAACAGCGGCTATCTTGTCACAAGTAGCGGAATCCCCAAGCCATCTATCCCAAATCTTGTTGTACTTGTCCGGGCACCCCCTATGGGCATATAGTACCTTTTTGTAGGGGAGGATATCATTAATTGCTTAGATCCATTGTTGTAGGGTAGGGGGGGTCCCCTTCAACCATGTTCTAGCGATCTGCATTCTCACAGTGAACAATGTTTCCTGCAAGAATATGCTGAGGTATTTCTCCTCCTCAGGGAGAGGCAGAATCCCCAGCAGGCATCGGCGGGGGCAGAGAGTGAGGGGGGAGCCCATTTGATCATGGAGGAACTGGACAACCTGGGACCAGTACCCCTGAACAGAGGGGCAGGACCAGATAAGATGGAAAAAGGTGCTGTTTATGTCGCCACACTGTGGGCATGTAGGGTTGTAATTTGGATTGTATTTTAGAATACAACGCGGTGTGATGTATGATCGGTTTAGAATAAACAGTTGGGTGAGGCTGTCCGAAAGTCTGGGGGATGCCAATTTACAAGTGGCCAGTGCCTCATCCCAGTCATCATCATCAATATCACCGATATCTGTCACCCAGCGGGCCCGTAGCCGGTCCGACTGGGCGGAGGCACCTGGGGCCACAAGATGGTTGAAGAATTGGGTTATAAGTTTTTTGGGGTCCTGACCAAGCATAACGTCCACCATAGGCAGCACTTCGAGATCCGGGATGGTACCATTGAATTGCGAGCAAAGAGCATGGCGAAGCTACAGGTAGCGAAATAACATATGATTGGGGAGTAGGTATTGTTCCTTCAAGGATTGAAAGGTCCTAAATGAGCCACCCACCACCACCTGTGAGCGGAAGATGATTCCCCTGGCGATCCAAAGACAGCTGCCCGGGACAGAAGTTACCTCTGGTAGGTATGGGTTATTCCATAGGGGGGTGTACCTTGGGAGCTCCGCTGAACCTCTGGGCAAGCTGCCATATCCTACAGTAATGAGTGGTCATAGGGCCCGTGGTGTAGGCGTGGGGCGCCCCCCCAGGACCCCTAAACAGGGCCTGGAAGGGGTGTGCAGTTGGAACTGGCTTGCGCATACATTCAAGCGTAATGTATCTGACCCTGTCTCCATGGTTAAGGTGATAAAAGTGGGATAATTGAGAGGCTATGTAGTAGAGCAAGATGTCTGGGACGGCCGCCCCACCCGAAGAAGTCGGGAGCTTAAGAGCCCGCCAGGATAGCTTATGGCGAGAGGAGCCACAGATAAAGGTGTTGATGATGGATTCTATAGCTTTTAGGGAACATATCGGATTGGAGCATGAAGCATGCCAGAAGATGTATAAAGTTTAGGGAGAAGGGCCATTTTTACCAGGCTGATGCGCCCCATCACTCCAAGAGGGAGGCGCGACCAGGTTTGCATCTTAGTCTTAAGGACACTATACAGGGGTTCAAGATTGAGGTCAGTATAGTCCGATAGGGAGCGAGAGACCTGTACGCCAAGGTACTTGATCGTACTGGCCCTGACCAGGGGTAGAACCGCCTGGTCGGCGGTGGGGACATCAGTGTCTATGGGGAGAATTTGGGACTTGGACCAGTTGATCTGTAGCCCAGAAAAATTGCCAAAATGTTGAAAGAGTTGCAGAGATGCCTGCAGGGAGGGACCTGAATCGGCCAGATAGAGGAGCATGTCGTCAGCGTAAAGGCTGATGACTTCCGTGATCTCACCGCAGCATAGACCTCTGATATTAGGATGTGCCCTGATGGTGGCAGCCAAAGGCTCTACCGCCAGGGCATACAGTAACGGGGATAGGGAGCAACCCTGCCGCGTGCCACGCGAAAGTGGTAAAGAATTAGAGATCCCACCATTCACCTGAATACGAGCGATGGGGGCCTGATATAGGAGCCGTGTCCATTTAATCAAACGTGGTCCAAACCTGAATCTGCGCATACACTCCCAGAGGTAGTCCCATTCCACAGAATCAAAAGCCTTGGCGGCATCGAGGCTGACGATCACCCTGGAACCCACCTCGTCATGCTGAGACTGGAGATTAAGGAACAACCGTCTGAGATTGTGGGCAGTGTTCTTATTGGGCATAAATCCGGTTTGATCCGAATGTATCAAACTAAGAATAACTTTATTCAGACGGAGGGCAAGAATTTTGGCTAGTAGCTTGACGTCTAATTGTAGTAGAGAGATGGGACAATAGGACTCGGGATACAGGGAGTCTTTACCGGGTTTGGGGATGAGGACTATAAGGGCTTCACCCATGGAAGTTGGGAGAGTGGAGGTCTGAAATATGTGGTCATAAAATTTACAGAGTTGGGGGATGAGCAACTCCCCAAATTACCTGTAGAATTCGAGGGGCAAGCCGTCGGATCCAATTGCCTTAGCCGGGGGAAGGCTCGCCAAGGCCTCCTCTATACAGTCAGTGGTAATAGGTGCCTCCAGCCGAGCGACCTGGGATGGAGTCAGCTCAGGGAGTTCTACATCCTGAAGGAGTTGGACTAAGTCCACCTGGGAGTAACTGGCCCTGGAGGAATATAGGTCAGAGTAGAAAGACCAAAACTCCGCGGCCACCAGCTCGGGTCTGGAGACCACTGTCCCAGACGAGCGGAGCTCCACTACAACTGGAGGTTTGCGGTCCATATGAGCCATGTATGCTAGGAATTTACTCGCACGCTCGCCATGCTCAAACGCCTGCTGCCTGGCAAAAAAAATCCCCTGCTTGGCCTTCTCTGAGTGTAGCTGGTTGGTAAGCCTGGACTGTGTGCGTATCAGGGAGGTATTAGCGGTGGAGGGATCACTGGTAAAGGCCTGTTCACAGGCCGACAAATGGTCCTCCGCCTGCTGCAGTAGAAATTTAGAGGACCTTTTATGCCTGCATATTCATGCGGAGAGGAATATGCGGGCATGCGATTTGAAGGCATCCCACACAATGCCAACCGGGGCCAACCCACTATTGGTATGGAAGAAATGCATCCATTCCCTCTGGACAGTATCCAGACCTGGAAGGACCGAAAACAAAATGGATTCAGCCGCCAGATCCTCACCATGGGGGGAGGTGACCCTCAGGGTGACCCAATACGGGGCATGGTCCGAGAGTATCCTAGCACCAAAACCCGCATCAAGGACATCCAGGAGGATGGGGGGTGACACCAGGATGAGGTCTATGCGTGACATGGCAGAGCGTGAGGGGGTAAAACAGGAGTATTGTGTTTGAGCAGGGTATTTATGCCTCCAGGTGTCCCTCAGTGAGAACTCCTCGAGGAATCCACCAAATCTCGTGAGTCGATGTGATGAGGCAATATGAGTCGTGGGGCCTAACCTATCCATACCTGGGTCGATGACCATATTGAAATCCCCGAGCCATATTTCAGGAACCGTGGGATACTGGGCCATAAATGACATACCCTGCTGCAGGGGACCAAACTGAAAGGGTAGGGATTTAGTATGCCATCAAAAGGACCTCAACCCCATTGATAGAGGCATGCAAAAATAGGAAACAACCCTGAGGGTCCGACCGCAAGCCATGCAGCTGGAAGTGTGTGGACCTGGAAATCAAGATGGCAACTCCTCAAGAATTGGAGGAGAAGGGGGCCTGATACAACCATCCCACCCAGGCTTTTTTAAGAGCCATCTGTGCCTGACCAGTAAGATGGGTTTCAACCAGCACCGATACGTCGGCTCGGAGAGACTTAAGGTGAGACAGGACCGCGTTTCTTTTAGGCTTAGCACCAAGTCTTCTGACATTCCAGGTTACCAATTTTAGGGGCGCCATAGTAATTGGAGGTGGGCTACATGGCCAGTGGTCCAACCCTGCCGGGGGGCCCCCCGACCACAACACAACACAGGAGTATACATTACAACCACACAGTGTAGGTGGACTTGAGGGTATAGAGAGTCCACAGTTTTTGCATACAGAGCGTAATAATAGACATATACAGTATATGGGATGTCTACCGCACAGACACGTCCAGTGATGTACACAGCGCCGGCCATAGAGCGCATCTGGGGGGCAGACACCCACAAGAGCAGCAGTTTGCGACCTGTCAAAAAGGATTGTAAAAAAACTAAAACAAACATTAACAACTCTGAACCAGCGTGTCAGGCTTGACAAGCCGGTGGCCACCAGCAGCGGTAAGACAGGGGCTGGCCAGGAGAACCAAACATGATGTACAGTGGGGCATGCAGGTGTCTCGACCGCGAGGGGCAAACATAAACTGCAGAGTGCACGGCAGTGCAAATTAGCACAGTTCCAGATGTAGACACAGTTCCGTAGTGCGGACGAACCGTTCATCTGTTAATATTACGTGGGGCTTGAAATATAATGATTCCAGGGGAATGCAGGGACTAGGGGAGAGACAAAGTGACATATGGGGTAGGCAGTCAGGCTAGGTGGCAGTGGGCCTAAGGGCAACAGATCAGGGCAGGATACAGTACTCACACATGGGTGATAATGCCAGTGAACAAGAGGCCCACCGCCAGGCGACAGTTGTAATACAGGTTGCAGAAATCCGGTGCTTTAGGCAGGAGCCGGGTCAGCAGCATCTAGCTGTTCCATCCACGAAAGGACAGCATCTGGATCTTCGAAAAACTGTACCTTGCCATCAGCCACCACCCAAAGCCTAGCAGGGAAGAGCATGGAGTAGGCCAAATGACGTGCCTGAAGTCGCCGCTTCACTTCCACGAAGCGAGCCCACTTCTTCTGGACTTCAGCAGAGAAATCCGGGAACACCACAATATGCCCACCATTGAATGAAATATTGCCCTTCTCGCGGGTGAGGCGCAAAACGGTGTCCCGGTCACGGTAGTTGAGCATCTTAGCGATGAAGGTTCTAGGCAGGGCACCAGCGGGTGGAGGGAAAGCCGCCAGGCGGTGGGCCCTCTCCACAACAAACGAGGATGAGAAGGCCTCACGTCCATAGGTTTTAGTCAGGAGGTTCTCCAGAAATTTCGGGGGGTCCGAGCCCTCCACGCGCTCAGGGAGACCCACAAAGCGCAAGTTGCAGCGGCGGAGCCTGTTCTCCATGTCGTCTTGGAGAGAATGGCATTTAATTGATGTTGTAGCCGTTCGGTGGTCACCTGCAATGGTGGCAGGTCGTCCTCCACGTGGCCGATCCGGCGCTCCGCCTCCGTGACCCGCTCGTGCAGCTTGTGGGCAGCTTGACGGATCAGAGAGATGGCAACTTTTATCTCCTCAATCCGTGCCATCAGGGTCGACTGGCAGGTGGAGATAGCATCCAGGACCCTGGTGGTGTCCGCCGACACTGGTTCCTCAGAGCGTGAAGAGGGGGAGACGCCATCTTCCTCCGGCTGTTCCCGCTCACCATGCCTATATTTATCTAGCTTGGAGATGGCCTCAGTTTAGGTGTAGACATGATAGGGCGGGTTGCAGTATACTGAGGGTGCAGTCCAGCGGGCAGAAAGATGTGTATTCAGCCCCAAGGATGGTGGAGAAGGATATCAGATGAACAGAGTTCACACACGGCACGTCCTACTCCAGACCACGCCCCAAGTTATTATATCTGCAATCTGTCCCTCACAGCGCCGGCAGCATCCTCTCCCTAGACTAGCCTGAGAGCATGTGACATGCAGCACTAAGTGACTCCAGCTTATACAGAGGCTGGGTCACATGATGCACTGGCCAATCACAGCCATGCCATTAGTAGGCATGGCTGTGATGGCTTCTAAGGGCAAACCAGTGAAACGCTTGTTGATTGGCTGCCCTGCAGCTATTCAACATGCGTGATCAAATACCCGAACCCAGAACCCAAACTTTTTTTCAAATGTCCGGGTTCGGGTCCGGGTCACGGACACCCCAAAGTTTGGTACGAACCCGAACTTTACAGTTCGGGTTCGTTCAACTCTAATCTTAACCATACCTCTCTTATTTAACCGCAGAAGCCTCATATGCAAAAAAGAAAGATAACATTCCTTGTGCCTAACCCGACTTCCTAGATGTCTTTTATATGAAATGAGAAAACACAATACCTGATTACTGTATCTATAACTGTTCTGGTGGTGATATCCTATTTGGACAAATTTATCCCTTTCTGTACTCAAAATTACTACCCTCATGGAACAGACTGACAAAACTTGAATAAGGAATTCATCTGGCCATACACTTTTCCTGAAGAATATCTAGGTATCTTCTTTGTGGAAAAGAAGGATCACATCTTATCGACTATGGGTCACTCAACAATGTTATCATCCAGAATCAAAACCCACTTCCCCTCATCCTTGAACTGTTCCAGAACCTATGCTCCACCAAAATCTTCACCAAGCTGGTTTCATAAGGAGCCTGCAACATGATAAATACCCATGAGGGAAAAAAATGGAAGATAGATTTCTATACCAGATGTAGTGATTTCAAATATCTCCTCAGGCCTTTTGGTTTTTGTAATGCCCTAACCACATTCCAGTCTTTCATCGTTTAGATTTTCTGGAAGTTCGTTAAAATCTTTATAATCGTCCATTTGGATGCATTTTGATTTAGTCCTATGGAAAGATAGTTTGGAGTACAGACCCAAAGAATTAAAACAGTTAAAATATACATTTTAACAGTTTTAAAACAGAATTATAGTTAAAATATAAAGCATCTGCATATTATTGCTTCTTGATATTCTGTCAGTTATTTCTGTTAACGTTGAGAGAGCAATGGCTTTTTATATTCACAAGGAAGGTATGGCTCACATAAAATCATTAAGTATAAATCTAATGCAACATCAGTGGTGATTTAAATGTCCTAGTCCCAACACTAGCAATATTCATTTACTTTGTGGTTATATTGTTTGCTGGTGTGCTTATTTGAAGATAAACTGTTTAAAAAAATGCAATGTACATGCTACACTGTTCTCCTCTATCCTCCAGATATTCAGGATTCCAAGTGCTATATGGTAGTATGTCTGACATTAAAAGTGAATGTATGGGGTATGGGTGTCCCATTAGCACCCAGACGCCAAAATGAAAGTAGGCATGGACTATCTCGGCACTCAGGGGTAACACAAGTGTACATTAGAAAATTTAAAACAATTTATTAAAGATGATAACATACAAAAACATACAATAAAATCAGAAATACAACATTGGGTACAGGCTCCAATGAATTTCACATAAAGTGCCTAAAGTGGTCCCCAAAAGGGGTACCACGGGCCCTTAGCAGGTGAGCTGTAGATAGTGTCTGATAAACTCGACCGGTTTCGCGGGACTTCCGCTTCTTCAGGAGATTTAACAGCATACAGCTATATTGTTTGAAGACTATACATACATGAAAAAATGACAAAACATTAATATTCACAAAAGAAAAAAGATTTTTAATAGATAAAGCTGGGAAAAATCTAGGTATAAACTCACCCACAGTGATCACAGTCAACTTGGAGGGCCAAGAACACGCCCACTAGGGGCTATCCCCCCCACGGCGAGCATGGGGGACAAAAGGAGCTGAATAACTAAATGTAGAAAAAAAGTAAGGTGAAAATCTGTCAACCACAGTCACCAAGTAAATGTAATTAGGACATCCCCGTGATGGAAAAAGGAAAGTGCTGGAGCAGGGAAAGAGAAACCAAAGAAGAGAAAAAAGAAGGAGAGTAGAGAAAGAAAGAAAAACAAGATAGAAGAGAAAAGAAGAATAAAAGAGGGGAAACGAAGGGGAAAAAAAAAGAAAACTAGAACAGACTGGAAAGTGAGGAGTAGCAGTGGAAGGATGAAAAAGAAAAAAAAGGAAGAGAGGATGGGGGGAAAAGAAAGAAAAAGGAATGGAAGAGAGAGAAAGAAAAAAGGGAAAGGGGAACAGGGTAAAAAAGGGGGAAAAAAGCCAAGAAAAAAGGGAAAGAAGAAAAGGGGAAAGAAAAAGATGGAGAAAAGGAGGGGGGGAAGGAGGGGAGGGGGGGACAGACTGAGGGGGGAGAAAAAAAGGGGGGAGAGGAAAAAAAGGGGGGGGGGAGAAAGGAAAGAATGGGATACAAGAGACAATGGAAATAAGGAGATAGATGCCAACATACCTGGAAATACAGAGTCAAATAAAATTAAACAGATCTGTGAATATATAGAAAAACATTGTTTCCAAGTAGGATAACGGCAGAAGCAAACTCCCCCAGAGACAATATCAATAGGTAGAGGTACTATGTCCAAAATATAGGACTAGAATTCAGAGGATAAGCTAAAGTCCAAGGTTAGGTAAACCTGCATACAGCATAAATCTAGAAGGAGGTAAAATACATAGACAAAAATCCATGAATAGATCACACTAGTCTCCAGCAGCCAAAGCAAGCTGGCAGGACAAATAACAGTCAATTCGCAGCACAAGGCTGCAGGACCGACACCTGGATAAGAGCTTACCAGACCGAGTAACAGATAGCGAGAGGTCTCTGGGGGAAGTAGCCATGCCGGAGGTTAAGTCAGGTGCTCCATTTATCCCCTGCACGGAGACGCCGAGTCATCAGCAACAGCTGAGCTTGGCGCATCCGTGCCTGACCCCTCCCACACACTCGAAGGAGTGAGTATGAGTCCAACCATGGTGCACCCAGGAGGGAGTCAGCACACGGGCGAATGCAGAGGCGTCACTAAGCAATGCCACTGTAAAAAGAGGGGTCACATGCCCGCCGCATGGGGACATATATCCCCAGCCCTGGGAAGTGCAATCACAGTGGGGGAACCAAATAACAGAGATCGGTAGCAATAACATCAGACCAAGGAATACTGACAGGTCGACAGAATATCCGGCCGAGATCAAGATACAATACCACCAATATTCACAAACATCAAATGATTGAATGGGAATATATTACGGTGGGATAATTGCAGTTATGGACGTACATAATATCAATTCCAAATATTAAAAGAGTGGGGAGGCGTGGCTTGGCGCGAAGGGAAACGGCCGCATTTCCAGGGAGCTCCGACTTGGTTGTCCACCATCCACAGGAATCCTGTTCTTCTGACACCGGGTGAGAACCACTCGCACCCCAGCTACCTTCCCCGCATCCCAGGCTACCCCCTGCTGTGTTTATTGTGCGGTAGAAGACCATAAGGGGGTCTCAAGCCGGCCCAGGCCCGTCATCGTCCTCACTTTCCGGGACCCATCCGACCCCATCAGTGCCTCGGAGCCCATCAGCTGTGACCCCTGGGCACTAGGCTGCAAAAAACTCCCCTCTCAGTGCCGCCGTTCTTCCCCGGAGACCTCCGCCGCACGAGCGGACACAAAATTCACGTGAGGCCGCGGTCTCGCTGCGGCCTACGGAAGCCGCCATCTTGGGACTCCCTACACCCGCTGGATCTCCCTGATGAGCAGCCTAACCCAGACAAAGCTCTCCTTCTGAACTGCAATAGCCCCAGCCTAGTCTCTCTGTGAAGTCCAAGCCTTCCAATACATGAATTTAGACATCAAGGCCTAGATCCGGCGGCCATATTGGCACACCCAATTCCACTCAAGCAACCCCCCTCAACACGTCAACAACAATTTCTTAAACTCACGCACTGAATATGACGGCTGCCTAAGCCCCCCCTCTACTCCGCCACAAGCCGGCTACTACCTGCCTCAAGAGGGTTACCTACACAACTGATATGGGCAAATCAGACCGTAGTCCCTCTACCTCCCGCTCTCGCTCACCACAGGCTCCCTCCTCACAGGCGTCCAAAGGTTTTCACGAACTGTTCCGCTCTCAACCCCGGGACGCACCATCTCCCAGCCAGGCCTCAGGAGCTGATATGCAACCCAGCAAGAGCCCTCCCAGACCGCCGCGTGCAGTGTCCCCTGCCCCGCCGGCTGACCACGAACGCTCTCTAAGCCTTGCAGACTTGAAGGCAGTAGCCATGGATATTAAAGACTCCCTCTTTGCGGCGATCTCTGATTTACGCAAAGATATGCAAGTGATGACATCCAGACTAGAGGAGGTGGAAGATCTTACTGACCGCCATGACACGGACATTCAGGAAGCTCAACAAGCCCTCAACGCCCACTCCTTACAAATAAGAGACATGCAGCGACATCTTGAGGACCTTGAGAACAGAAATCGCAGACATAACATCAGGATTAGGGGCCTACCAAAAGCAGTAGATTCTACTCTTCCATATTCAATGAGCTACTGGAAAGACCCCTTGAGACACCAATTGAAATAGACCACCTACACCGAGCCCTCAGGCAGAGAAGCAGAGACACGGACCCCCCCAGAGACATTATTGGCCACATCAATAATTTCCAACTCAAGGAGGAGATCCTGCGCAAAGCTAGGTTTAGAGACAGAGTCCTCTACAATGGCACAGAAATCAAGCTATACCAAGACCTATCACAGATCACCTTACTAAAACGCAAAAATCTCTGCCCACTGTTGGATGTGCTCCGGGAAAGAAACATCCCTTATAGGTGGAAGTTTCCCTTTTGTCTCTCTGCCAGCCCCCCGGGCCATGCGGTTCTGCTACGTGTCCCTGAAGAGATGGAGCGTTTCTGTGAAAGCCTTAACATCCCGTTCATTGATATTCCAAACTGGCATCAAGACCCAACTCTCACGGCACAAAATAGGGAAGAACCAATGGAGTTCCAACATCCCGGCCACGCGGCCCCTCCGCGCAGAAGGCGTCTATCAGCGCGCAACTCTCCACCACCAGCCAACAGACGAATCCCTGGAGGTGACAGCATCCCAGCATCTCCGGTCCACAGACGGCCTAGAAGAGACTAACTTCCGCTTATTCCTCAGGACCCCTTATCTTCCTTGAAATGAACTTACTCTACCCATCTTTAGACCTCCGGGCAAGTATTTGGGCCATGCATAGTATACTTATGATATTCAGACTGTACCCTATATTATTTACATACCCTTCCGCTTAGGGGTTTTACACGTATTGTGCGCTGGTGTGGCACTGCTTCCTCCATAGTCCATCCTTGCCACGTGTTTACAAGGATTGTCCAGTCCCTCGGTCAAATAGCTACACCTTATATTACAACACTTCAATTGCACGTCTTCCTTACCGCCCTCATGTAGCCGCACCCCCCCACCTAAACCTGAGCTATCCCAAGCTGTCGATCCTCTGTATCATTGGAGGGAGGCTGTGGGAGGTGTTGGGTCCTACACCAGCAGCAGGTGGACAGGTTAATGTTTAAAAGGTTCGGTCTCTAGTTCACCACAGTTTTGCAAAGTTTTAAATGTTCCGTTCTGTAATCAAAGTGCACAGTCCTAACTCTCCTGGATAGTACCCCGGCAGACACGCAAGTAATCTTAACTCAAGTTGCCTATGAGCCATCAACGCTTCTACGCTGCCTTCCTGCCAGGTAGTGAGGCTATCCAGGAGCTCTGGGAATACTGGGCAAATTCCAATACGAATTCTTTTTTGCTCTGAATAGGGTTTTATGCATGTTGTCTTCTTCTGGTTTGGACCCCTATTCTCATATCCGTTCTATGCAACTGGTTAAGACCCAGCTTCCTTCCCCCTATTTTTCGCAAATGTTACCTCTCAGTTTAGTGACGCAACTAGCCTAACAGTACTAAGCGTTCTACTCAAGCCCTGCTAAGTAAACAGATTGCGCATATAACCGCGGTAACATTGAGACCCCCTAGGTACCCCCTCCCCATGGAGGTAGACAGGCCCCCACAGCAATAAAGGGCATAAACCTAGGGGGCCGGGTCTTCTTCAGTTTTTCTTGGCGATAATTCCATAACCAGATACGGACTCTAGGCATTTATCAAATGCTTTGACTTCCACCTAATTACCTTCACAACTACAAACTCGCGGGGCCAGGTCCTTTTAGAGCTTTATCTTCCTACCCTCTCAAACCCACTCATATTAAGGAAGTGATAACACCATACCAGCATATCCCTAACACAGACATTCACCCCTCCATTTTGGTTAACCGTGTGAAACACAGTAAGCACAGTCACATCCCATGGCCCACTTATGTAGTGCAAAACCTAACGTTTTTCAGTAGTATAGTTTCTTCCCTCCTGCCGGGTAGCGAGCTGGCCCCCCGGCGATCTCCCCTCATCACAACCATATCCCTTCACCATCTAGCCTTGCCCATTTTTAAGGTGGGGGGAAAACCCCCACACCCCCCTGACACATCAAAATTTCCGCAGATACCTCTCAGCACTCAAGAGGATCTGGTAGAATCCAGCTTCACACCCATTACCTTGTAATATCTTGGTAATATTGACTGCCCTAAGCCGTTAATTCAACATATTGCTCATGGTAACCTCACCGTGCTTAACAATGTTTACTCAGCCGACTTGTGGCGGAGCATTTGACCCACTGAATACATATCTCGCCCTCATTACTCACAGTAACTCCCACTCGCGCCCTTCCACGACTCACCACAGTGAAGTTCTCTGAACTTCACTGGCTACCCCCGACACACCCTATCTATTATAGTAGGATAGCAGGACTATCCCTACTGTCGGGTATCTATTCCCCACAGTATTCCCCACATATATATTCCCACATATATATTCCCCACATATATCCCCACATATTCCCCACGAAACTTCCAGACTCTCTGTATCACTTCTCTTCCTCCCGCTGCCTTTCCCCCTCTCCGCCCCCATCCCCCCATCTTCCTTTTTTTTTTTTCCTCAACGGCAATTAACTGATAATGTCAGCCAAAGATAAACCTCCCAACAACGCACACATCAAATTTGTTTCATTGAATGCAAAAGGCCTCAACATCCCAGAAAAAAGGTCACAACTACTCCTATATCTGCACAAAATTAAAGCAGATTTTGCCCTTATTCAAGAAACTCACTTCAAAACGGGCCACATCCCAAAACTATCTAACCATGCCTTCCCCACATCCTTTCATGCGACCAATGATCTGGCAAAAACTAAAGGTGTCTCCATACTCATCTCCAAACAGACACCCTTTATAATCACAGACACACTGCTGGATGAGCATGGCCGATTACTCTTTCTAAAAGGAACTTTGTGGGGTAGACTACTGACAATCGATCGCCAATATCTACAGCCCTAACTCCGCCCAGACAACCTTCTTTCGGTCAACAATAGACAGACTGACACCCTTTCATTCGGGAATCCTCCTCCTGGGAGGGGACTTCAATGTCCCTTTGAACCCTATAGAAGACACCTCCACAGGATCTTCCTCCACACCCTTCAGAGCTCTCCGACAAATTAAACTGCAACTCCAACACCTCCTTCTCCACGACACCTGGCGTACTTTGAATCCAGGGGTCAAAGATTACACTTTCTACTCATCGCCCCATAAGAAGTACTCCAGAATTGACTACTTCTTTATCTCCCAAAAGGACCTGCCAATACTCTCTAAAGCCAGTATTGAACCCCTGTTCTTATCGGACCACCACCCGATAACTACCACCCTATCTTGGACTGAAAAACCCCCCGTCACTAAAACCTGGAGACTCGACACATCACTACTGACAGACCTAGCACGAGCAGATGCAGTCGACAAACAGATTAAAGAGTTCTTCGACTTGAACAATACTCCAGACGTGGGCCCTATGTCCCAGTGGCAAG
>BLSH010396882.1:26136-45208 GCA_018402905.1 Glandirana rugosa
AAAGGAGGAAGAGAAAAAGGGGTAAGGTGGAAAGTGGGGGAAAAGAAGGAGGGAAAGGGGGAAGGAAGGTAGGAGGAAAGAACAAGGGGGGAGGAAAGAGGGAAGGAAAAGAAAAAAGGGGGGATGGGGGGACGGAAAGGGAAGGAAAGTGGGAAACAAGGAAAGGAAAAGAAAGAAACCAAAAGGGAAAGGGCTAAAGCAGGCAGGGAGGTGAGGAATAACAATGAGAAAAGAGGAAAAAATAAGAAAGAAAATTGGAAGGGTAAATCAAGGGGAAGGAAAGGAAGGGGGAAGGAGGGAAGAAAGGGAGGGGGAAAAAGGAAGTTCAGATTAGTTCAGATGGTGTCAAGCGTGTGTGGCAGCAACCAGGTGAGGAGTACAAAGACAAGTGTGTCTTGCCTGCAGTCAAGCATGGTGATGAGAGTGTCATGGTCTGGGGCTGCATGAGTGCTGCCGGCACTGGGGAGCTACAGTTCATTGAGGGAACCATGAATGCCAACATACTGAAGCAAAGTATGATCCCCTCCCTTCGGAGACTGGGCCGCAAGGCAGTATTCCAACATGATAACAACCCCAAGCACACCTCCAAGACAACCACTGCCTTGCTTAAGTAGCTGAGGGTAAAGGTGATGGACTGGCCAAGCATGTTTCCAGACCTAAGCCTTATTGAGCATCTGTGGGGCATCCTCAAACGGAAGGTGGAGGAGCGCAAGGTCTCTGACATCCACCAGCTCCGTGATGTCTTCATGGAGGAGTGGAAGAGGACTCCAGAGGCAACCTGTCAAACTCTGGTAAACTCCATGCCCAAGAGTATATAGAATTTGATAGGGAAGAATTGGATTTTATGGTGCCAACAAACAATCATAGAAATATAGATAAAATCTGTAAATCTTTATTTGTACAAAAGTTTAAAAAAGAATTTAGGAAGAAAAGTAGTTCTTCCTTTAGTGATAATACATGGAACGATTACCACTTAACACAATTACATTCGATAAAAATACAAGAAAAGAAAAGAATGAAACTTCGTCAAAATGCGTGCATGTTCAACATGTTTCGCAAATTTTTAGCTTTGCCAGGAACTTTCGAGCATGCAAAGATTCTAATGTTTGATTAAAACATAATGTGACACTCGTCCATCCGAAATAGCTGCCTCATTTGGTGACTTCTATGCGAAATTATACTCCCTGGGCCTGGGGGGGACACCGGAGGCATTGGAACTCAACTCAAGGTGAAAATTCAGGAATATCTTAAGGCCTTGGCGGAGGAGCAACAGAGGGCACTGGAGTCACCTATCACGCCATTAGAAGTAGAGGCCACAATTAGGTCCCTCGCTAAGGGAAAGAGCCCAGGTCCTGATGGATTCAAGGGGGCATACTACTGCACTTTTTCCCCTCAGCTCCTTGGCCACATGTTTGCCTACTTTAACTCCCTGGCCTCCGGGGATCGAATGCCCCCTGAGGCCTTGTTGGCGTACATAACAGTTCTCCCCAAGGAGAACCCTGCCACAAAATTACCTCCCTATATCCTTGTTGAATGTGGACATGAAGGTCTTGGCGAAAATCTTGGCGAACCGCATGCAGCGCCTCATCCCTGACATTGTACACCCAGACCAGACTGGATTTGTAGTTGGCAGAGAGGCCCGCGATAACTCCCTCAAGGCCATTCATCTTATTCACTGGGCAGGAATCCACCCGAGATTGGGGCCTTGTCTCATCCTCTCTACGGATGCTGAGAAGGCCTTTGACCGGGTGGATTGGGTCTTCCTCAGGGTGGTGCTGGGAACTCTGGGGATGGGGCCCCACATGCTGGCTTGGATCGCAGCACTGTATTCGTCGCCCAGCGCAGGGGTAAGGGTGATTCTCCTAAATTTCCGATTGGAAATGGAACACGGCAGGGGTGCCCCTTGTCGCCTTTTCTGTTCGCTCTGGTGTTGGAGCCGCTGCTGTGGATGATCAGGGCCAACCCAAATGTCAGAGGGATGAGAGTGGGGAGCACTGAACATAAGCTGTCGGCCTATGCGGACGATGTGCCCTTCCACATCTCAGACCCCCTGATATCATTGCCCAACCTCATGCAGGAGCTGAGGAGTTATGGGGAGCTTTCAAATTTCAAAATAAATTATACAAAATCTGAGATTATGCCGATCACACTCTCCCTGCAGCTGGGGACCAGCCTACGGGCTGCATTCCCCTTCACCTGGACTAAGTCATCCCTGAGGTATTTGGGGGTCCAATTAACAGACTGCTTCGAGACCCTTTATGGCTGTAATTACCCTGCACTGCTGACGGCGGTGAGCCGGGACCTCAATGCCTGGACCAAAACGGCCTTCACTTGGCTGGGGAGGGTAAGCATCTTGAAGATGAACATCCTCCCTAGGATTTTATTTTACATGTAAATGGTCCCGGTGCCCCTGCCTTGCTCCTTCTTCTCCAAACTCTCGAGCATGATGTCCACGTTCATATGGGGATCTAGGAAACCCAGAATTGCTATGAGTATATCAAAGTGCCTGAAACACGAGGGGGGTCTGGGTATGCCTGACATAAGGAGGTACTATAGGGTGATAGTCCTACAGCGCTTACTAAATTGGAGATTTCATACAAAGACTAAGCTCTGGGTCTCCTTGGAGAAGAGCCTGGCAGGTAGAAATCTTGCATATGCTCCATGGCTGCGTAGGGAACATAGGGGTTTGTCATCATTCTCCTCAGCCTTAACACACCTCACCCTTAGAGTATGGGATAAGCTTAATGAACTACATACGCTGGCGCCGTGAGTTTTGCCACTGGCCCCACTGGGGGGCTTTCAATGGTTCCTCCCGGGGGAGCAGGTGGCCTTTTTGGCAAGTGGGCAGGCGACACCAATGTGTGTTGCGGCTCCATGTTGGAGAATGGTAAGCTCCCCTCCTTAGCTGCACTTAGGGCCCGTCACGGGAGTTTTCTCCTAGACTTCTGGAGACATGCTCAGCTTAGACATTTTTTCTCCAAGGAGGGGGGGGCATTAGGAGCCTGTCTGAGCTAACACGTTTTGAACTTTTGTTTACTGCGGAGGAACCAATTCCCCATATGGTCTCTGAGATGTATGGCCTGTTGGGCTCGACCATTCCGCGGGTGAAACCAGTGTTTGTCAGGGAATGGGAGAGGGACCTGGGAGTGGAGTTCTCCGCACCACAGCTGGACCAACTGTACCAACTTACACATTCCAGCTCGGTAGAGTCCCGGACTCAGGAAGCTAATTACAAGCTCTTGACTCGCTGGTACAAGACTCCGGTGGCTCTGGCGCGGATATACCCCTCTAGGTCGGATCATTGTTGGAGGGGTTGCGGCCAGCGGGGTGCACTGCTGCACCTTTGGTGGGACTGCCCAGTGATCCGGCCCTTTTGAGAAGATGTTCAAGCGCAGATCGAGGAGATCCTTGGCTTAGAGGTCCCCCTTCTCCCTCAGCACTACCTTCTTCATGTCCCCTCGTTGCCACTTAGCCAATTTAGGAGAAGCGCCCTGCCATATCTTCTTAATGCCGCCAAACAGCTGCTCCCTATCTATTGGAGACAGAAGGCGGTTCCGGGACGAGAAGAATGGGTCAAAAAGGTACAAGAAATAATGGAGGCGGAGGAATGGGTGGCTTCGTGTAGGGGGAGGATGGAAAGGTTTCACCAGACCTGGGCTTTGTGGCGGGAGCACACCTCTGTCTCGGGATGCATTACTTCCAGTCTGGACATGGAGCTGTTGAAGCTGGCCCAGCCCTCCATAGGGACACTCCATTCAGACTGGCTCATAAGCTTTGTAGCTAACAGACCTGTGAGCTCCTCCCTTTTTCCTCCCCCTCTCCTTTTGATTTATTTAATAGCTTTTTCCTGTTCCATCACCCAGAGGAAGCCATGGTTGGAGGGAGTGGCTGATGAAGGTGTCTTTCCTGAGGTTAATGCTGGGACGGAGGGCCAAATGCCCCCACATGCTTTTTCTTTTTCTCTCACTCTCTCCTCTTTTTCTGGTTTTCACCCTTACCTTCTGCCCTTTGTCTCCGGCACAGTGTTCAAGTTTACTGTCTGTTTGAAGGCTAAGGTATGAGCTTCCTATTTGTATCCAGCATCGCCTGCACACGTGGCTATCAAACGTATTCGCCTTTGCGGGCGAAGCTGCAAGGCTTCCTGGGGGGGCTTCGGGCCCCCCTGCCCCCTCAGTTCATTCTGGGGGGGTCTGGGCTCCGGAGGTGGCCTGCCTCGGCGGCCCGCGGCCAGGTCTTAGGACCAGGGAGGGTATGATGGAGACATATTGATGTCCCCCCTCTCGGCTGGGGAGTGGGCGGGGTGGGGCTCGCCGAACCAGGAGAGTTTGAATTATAAGGCCCGTGGAAGAGGAGGAGGGTGGTGGCCCGGTGTGTCAGGCGACTGGCATGGGTTCAACAACTGGTACTCCTTTGGGAGATCAGTTTAGGAATGGGCTAGTCTAATGGAGCCCAGTCTTCTGGTAACCTTAAACGTATACCGATGTTATTCATATGCTTGTTGGGACACATTTGTGTCGGAACTTATGTGTCTTTTTTTGTATTGTTGATGCCTATCTGAATAACTAAATAAAGATTATATAAAAAAATAAATAAAAAAAAATAAACCTAATATGACATAAGACATAACATGTTATGTTTTAATCAAACATCAGAATCTTTGCACGCCTGAAAGTTCCTGACAAAGCTAAAAATTTGTGAAACATGTTGAACATACAGGCATTTTGACAAAATTCTGTTGTGCTTCTTGTACTGGTATTTTTATCTAATGTAATTGTTTTAAGTGGTAATCGTTCTATGTATTATCACTATAGGAATAATTACTTTTCTTCCTAAATTCTTTTTTAAACTTTTGTACAAATAAGGATAAATAAAGATTTACATATTTTATCTATATTTCTATGATTGTTCTAGTTTGTTGGCACCATAAAAATCCCATTCTACCCTATCAAATTCTATATATTATTGCCTTAAAGGGATGAAGGTGCCTTTGACCTTCTGAGGAAGCGCCATTTATGCTTCCATGCTCAAGAGGGTTACGGCAGTGCTGGGAAATAATGGTGGCCACACAAAATATTGACACTTTGGGCCCAATGTGGACATTTTCACTTAGGGGTCACTTTTGTTACCAGCGGTTTAGACATTAATGGCTGTGTGTTGAGTTATTTTTAGGGGACAGCAAATTTACACTGTCATACAAGCTGTACACTCACTACTTTACATTGTGTGGGAGATTAGCTAGTGTTGATCACCTTTCCTGGGAAGAAGGCAGGTTTCTTAAAATCTGGCAGGCTGCCAGTTTTATTTTGGTAAAGGTTGCCGGTCATAAAACAATCAAAACAATAGCAAAAACAAAACCTTGCCGTCCAGCACTAAACTAATACAAATCCGAATACCTCTCTATATGATGTCGGGCTTGTCCCTGACACCTTCAAACAAACAAAGGAAAACCTTTTTCTTTTACAGTCCTTGGAGCAACCAATAACTCAAGGTCTTAGCTCTCTCAGTCTAAGCATACTGAGTCCCAGGGTGAGATCTCTTCCTGGTTAATTCAAGCAGCTGAAGGGGGATTTGGGTGGACCAGAAACTCCAGGCTGGAATCAGCTCTGCCACGGTGGCTGGAAAAACCCGGATCGGACTCTCACCAATCCACTCCAAGCGAACGTATATGAGGCAACAAAAATCGCCCGTCCAGTATCGCACCTCGCATACGTCACAATTGTAGCAAACTGTAATTCCTTCAGTGTTGTCACATGAAAAGATATAATAGAATATTTACAAAAATGTGAGGGGTGTACTCACTTGTCACGCAACTATTCTTTTCCCTGTTCTCGCACATGCACTTCAAGGGGCATGGTTGGTGACCAGTATAAAAGGCCTGCCCAATAGATAATACTTTAGGCTCTCCAAGGCCCATTTAATCACTAGACACTCCTTCTTAACTATGGCATAAGTTGTCTCAAGCCGGTTCAGCTTCCGGCTTAGGTATACAACCGGGTGCTCCTCCCCGTCTCTGATCTGGGACAGTACAGTCCCTAGACCCATGCATTGGTCTGCACCACAAATTCTTTGATGAAGTCCAGGGTCACAAGCACTCTTTTTTTCATAAGATTTTATTGTGATTTTACGTGTACAAAGATCATTGAAGGTACAAAGATTATCACTAGCATCAAAGATAACAAAGATCTTGCGTTCACACACCAGTTTGTCGGTACATAAAATTATAAGATAGACCATAAGATATGTAGCAAAAACCAGGGTGTTAAGGAGAAGCAATAGGAGAAGTAGGAAAAGTAGGAAGGTCACCCTAAGAAGCAAAATACATAGGGGAAGGGTGGTATGTAATATAGTGAAAGTTAGGAGTGACCTGAGTTTCGTACTTCCTGCGCATGAACTCATGCGGAATATGAGGGGAGGGAGGGGGAAACAGAACTTGGATGGGGCATATGTATGGGCATAGGGGGCTGCATACCCAGACAGGAAAAGGGGGAGTGGTATGAGTCCATACCTACAGGGGGGGAGGTGCGGATATCGGTGTCAGTGTTTTGGTATATGTAGAGCTGGTAGACAAGCGGGGGTACAGAGCTGCTTAGTGGAGTTGCCATTATCACCATGATGGATGGACCTTGGAATAACATTATCAAAGGATGTTCTACAGTACATATAACATTACAATAAGGTAAAGAAAAATTATTGCATTCTGGGCCCTAACAGAGTCGAGGGTGATGGGTAAGGCATTGGGACCAAGGGGGTAAATGTTCCATCAAGGCCCAAAGTGTAGTTGCCATGTGTCATTGTGGTAGCAATGGGGTGCTTTGATAATGGCTTCAGCTTCCTTTGGCTGAAGGGTCACCTGCATGAAGAGGTGCCATTTGTTTTGGAATCGTCGGCTAGAGGATGAGTCTGAAGACTGAGGTAAGCCTTTCCATGTACAGTAGCCATTTCAGGTCTTGCTGTACCATGTTTAAAGAAGGGCCGAGAGGCTTGGTCTAGCATTTCAAAATAACTTTACGGACAGTCAGGAGAGTTGTTTGGATCCAGGGTATGTGGGTTGTAGATGTTGGGTTTGACAAGTCACTGAGGCACGAACGGTCTAAAAAGTCAAATAAGAGTATCTCCGGGGCCTTTGGAATCTGTATATTGGAGACGTCCTTAATAAATTCCACCACTTTGGCCCAGAAGGCCTGAATTAGAGGGCATTTCCAGAAGCGATGTGCAAGTGAAGGTTTGTCCGAAGAGCACCATGTACAGGATGCTGACTTTGGGTCCTCTTTATTTTTTAGGAAAGGAATGAAGGCTCTGTGTAATAGCTTTAGTTGAGACTCCTTCCAAGTTTCGCATGGTGTATGTCGTAAAACCATATTGTATCCCAAAAGTATTTTCTCCACTAGACCCTCCAAAGGGAAGTCTTTCATCCATTTCGAAGCAGCTGCTTCCGTTGACGAGGGCACGGCCTTTCGGAGGAGAGGTTTATATATATCAGATATGGAGAAGGAGTCTTTGTCAAGTAGCTGGTCAATAAAGGAGGGACGGAACGGGGAGGTAGGTAGCTTATGAGTATAACGTACAAAGCTTAAACATTGAGCATGGTGGAAGCTGTGGGAGGAAGGTAGGTTATACATCTTACTAAGGTCCACGAAAGGTGTAGCTTTGCCTGTTTCTTCGTTGAAAAGTGAAATCATGTGTGACAGTCCATGTGCTTCCCACAGCTGGAAGGCAGAGCATTCTTGTGGTGTCGGGAACTGGGGGTTACCTCTTATGGGTAGATTTCGTGAGATGAAAGGTGACATTTTAAATATTTTCCGCGATTCCCTCCACGCAATAATGGTGTCCCTAAGCAAAAGATTTTGTCGAAGATGTACCGGGAGATGGCTCCATCGTGTATGCAGTAAAGCTGGTAAAGTATAAGGCATGACCATAGATGATTCTAGGGAGGCATTAGAGTAACGAGAAGTATTGGCTATCCAGTCTATACCTGTGCGTAGGAGGCAAGCAATATTATACAGCCTGATATGTGGGAGATTGAGCCCACCATCGCTCCTGGGGAGATAAAGCTTAGTTTGTGATATTCACGGTCTCTTGCCCCGCCATAGAAATTTTACAATGGCAGTGTTTAAGCTTTGGATATCTTTATGCTTTAAGAGCAAAGGCAAAGTTTGCAATGGGTATAGAAATTTGGCAAAGCTTACCATCTTGAAAAGGCGGCATCTCCCCAAGAGCGATGGTGGAAGGTCCATCCATCGAGCCAACTCCTGAGATATTTTTGTGAACAAGGGAGGGTAGTTCAAAGTGTATAGGGAGGAGGGGGTTTTACCAATCTGGATACCTAGGTAGGTAATATGTGTGGTCGCCAAGGTAAAAGGGGAAAGTGTTATCTACGAATGGTGTTTTGTAGCACCCAGAGGGAGGATTTCACTTTTAGAGTAGTTGATCCGTAGTCCCGAGAGGGTGCGGAAGTCCTCAAAAATGTCTCTAACTGTAAGTAAATATTTAGTAGGGTTTGACGTAAAAATAAGAACATTGTCAGCGAACAGAGCTGTGCGTAGCTCTTGTTCACCAACCTTTACTCCATGGAGGGGGGCCTTAGTGGTTAAAAACCTAGATAGGGGTTCGAGAGCCAGGTTAAATAGCAAGGGGGACAGGGGGCAGCCCTGTCTCGTACCCTTATGTAGTTGAAATTCAGGGGTCAATATACCTGCCGCAACTATTCTAGCCGTAGGGTGCGCATACATCTGTTGTATGGTGTGGAGGAAAGGGCCCTGGAAATTCAGGGCACGTAGGACTAAGAAGAGCCATTCGAAACTTATGTTATTGAATGCCTTTTCGGCGTCGAGAGTTATGATGGCCGTATCTTGGCTTGGGTGGTTTTTAGTGTATTCCAGAACCGACAGTACTTTCCGAATATTTAGAGTCGCCGTTCTGCCACGGACAAAGCCGGATTGGGCGGGGTGTATTATTGAGGGGATAATATCCGCTAATCTATTTGCTATGATTTTGGATAAAAATGTTGCATCTAGATTTAGAAGAGATATAGGGTGGTAGGACCCCGGGCCAGTGGATCTTTGCCTTTTGTGCTTAAGAGTTTAATCACAGCCTGGTTGCCAGTGGGTATATATTGCCCCCCTGACCAAATGTGGTTGTATACCCTGGACAGAGTCGGGCTAAGGATATCCTTAAGTGACTTATAGAATTCACCTGTAAAACCATTGGGCCCTGGTGCTTTGTTTGGGGACGTGTTCTGTATGGCCAGGAGAATTTCTGTGTGGGAGATCGGGGCATTTAATTTTTCAAGTTGAGCTGTTGTGATATTCGGGATGCTCAGTTGGCTGAGGAAATGTTGCGCTTTTAGAGGATCTATCTTGTCTAAAGAATGAAGGGAAGTATAGTATTCGAGCATGGTATGTGCTAAGTCTTGTGGGTTGGAGTGTGTTCAGCCCAGCTTGTCCTTTAGGGCTGTGATGTGGGTTGGGGTGTACGGTCCTTTGCATAGTCTGGCTAGTAGTTTACCTGATTTATTTTCATGTTGATAGAACATGGCATCTGTGTATGCTCTACGGGATAACTCTAAAGTATCTGCCCAGAGGTCAAATGCATGCTTGGCAGATTGCCACCTGTCTCTATTCGCTTGGGTGTTGTTTGAGGCTAAGGCAGATTGGGCTGATTTGAGTTGTGTGCTGGCTAGGCGGAATTTTGCTAATGATCGCCGTTTATAGGACGCTGCATACGAGATCACCTTCCCTCTTAAAAAGGCTTTCCCTGCCTCCCAGAAGAGATTTGGATTGGTCTGATGTTCTTGGTTTGTGAGAGAGTATTCCTCCCAGGCTGTTGTTATATAATTTTGAAAGTCAGGGTTATGCGCTAGGTGGGACGAGAAGCGCCACAGGTTCGGGTGAGGGGTGATGGCGCTATCCATCAGCGAGAATGATATTGGCGAATGGCCATTTCATGTATGTCCTAGTCTGCTATCGAAGTTAGTAGTGACTCAGTGGTGAATAAGTAATCTATTCTGGACAGCATTTTGTGCGGGGGCGAAAAATAGGTTAATTCCCGGTTGGTTGGGTGCATTAGTCTCCAGATATCAGTTAAATGTAGGGATTCTATGGTGTCCACCAGAGAGGTCGTTGTTTGCTCTTGTTTGTGGGTGGTTGAGGGGGGGAGGGGTAAGATTTATCTTCTAAAGTGCACATGACGGAGTTAAAATCTCCCCCAACCACATGGGGGGTAAGGGGGTACTTCAAGAGGTAAGTAGAGAGGTTCGCGTAGAAAGTCAGCCCTGGGTTGTTTGGGGTGTATACATTTGTAATATTAAGTTCCTGGTTTCCCTATTTAATATGTATCGGGGCTATTCTGCCTTGGGTGTCAGTGTCCGTGGCAACTATCTGACCTTTAAAGTTTTTGTGTATCAGGATTAGAACTCCAGCCTTCCTTCCCACAGCCTCCGAACCTATAACCGTGCCCACCCACAATATTTCCATGCGCCCAAAGTCCCCAGATGGTAAGTGGGATTCCTGAAGTAGAGCTATGTCCGCCTGTAATCGTTGAAGATGTCTCAGTACCTTCATACGTTTGTTAGGGGATCTAAGTCCCTTAAGACT
The DNA here is from genome assembly GCA_018402905.1 of Glandirana rugosa. Classification (NCBI taxonomy): domain Eukaryota; kingdom Metazoa; phylum Chordata; class Amphibia; order Anura; family Ranidae; genus Glandirana; species Glandirana rugosa. Next base: position 36,729 of record BLSH010396882.1, read on the forward strand.
CCATGAAATTATTTTCATGAAAAGGTAAGAAAAGCCAGGCCTATTAAAAACATTCTACATGGATTAAATGGCAGGTAGTCTGGATTTTTATAGGGGAGATGGCCTCCTCGTATGACATTCTTATAGAACCGGTCCTGGATTGGGGGGGTAATTGGGATGCTGATGTAATCAGGGAGGGTATGCAGCAGAGGGGGGTGTGGTAACTGAGATATAAAGTATAGGTTTAAAGTCAAAACATGTCTAATCTAGTAGTAACTTCACTTTCTTCCACATGTTAGTACTGCAAGTAAGGCTACTCCCTAAAGTACAGCCTCAGCCAAAATGTAAGAAATTATGTAACCCCATTAAAATTTTAGGATGTAATCACCATGGGTACAATTGTACGGCTAATAGACTTTTTGAGCAGATTAATACACAAGGGAGGCAGTTCGTGTGGAAGAAGGCAATACACAGAAGAAGGGGGGGGGGACACATGGAGGGAGCATATACATATTCACAAATTACATGTGCATAAATGAGAGTAGCCTCACCAACTGGCTAACGGCCAGGTGGTTTGAGGGTAAACAAAAATAAACCATTGCGCTGTTTAACCCTGAGGGGTAACTGGTACTCCTTTTGAGGAAATGTCCTCCCATTCAAAAGGAGAAGGGAACAGAAGGAAGAAAAAGAAAAACTGTGTGAAAAAAGAGGTCCCTGCTTGGGAGAAGGTTACGGGTATGACCGTGTGGCCACGGAGTTGTATGGATCAGAGCCAGTAAATGTAATACTCATCTGCCACTTTCTCAGTGTCGAAAGATGTGGATGAAAAGGTCATCAGATGCGATAGCTTCAGGTGGAGATTTCAATGCTATTATGGTGAGGACCATTTATTTTCTGCCCTTTAGAGTCATTCCTCTGGCTCCTGTGATCCTCGGGGCGTTGGATTTGGGCATCCTTGGCTGCCACGGATGCATATGAAGGGGTGCCTTGTGAGCGCAGGAACCGTTCAGCCTCAGAGGGATCGTGGAAGGCCATCTGTTCACAAGATGGGGCTTTAAGGCGTAGCGTGGCTGGGAAGGCCAAAGTGAATTTTATGTTTCTCTTAAATAGCTCCGAGCATACAGGTTGAAAAGTTTTCCTTTTCTTCGCTACTTCGGCTTAATAATCAGCGAGTATGAGAATTTTTGCTCCATCAATGATTAAGGTCTTTTTTTGTCTGAATTTCTGCATAATGTTATGTTTATCTGCGTAGTTTAAGTATTTGGCTATGGTCGGCCTCGGAGTGGTGCGGTCTGTCCCTGGGGGACCCAGTCTGTGTGCCCGTTCTACTTGAAAGGGGCCTCTCAGACCCAGTGCTTCTGGGATATTGACTGTGCAGAATTGGGGGAGAGCCGTGGGGTGGATCGACCCCTATAAACCTCAGGTTGCTCCTTCTAGATCTATTCTCAAGGTCCTCGAGTTTCTCCACTATCTACCGTATTTGCGTGTCTTGGGCCCTATCTGAGTCTCAGCTCCTCTTCCACATGTGCGATTCTCTGTTCAGCCTCTGTGAGCCTGTCGGCTTGTTCCCTCAGGTCCCTGTGCAACTGGGCCATTCCTGCCTGCACTGCTCTTTCCACTGAAGATGCAATTGTGAGAGCTTGAGCGATCAGCTCCGTGCTGTGTAAACCCACGGTCGTTGCGAGATCCTCCTGGCGCGATCGCTCTGGGTGCGACCATTCCTCCGGATGTGATCGCTCCTCCGGGCGCGATTGTTCCGGGCGTGAACGTTCCTCCTGATGTATCCGCAGCTCCACGTACCTGCGGGAGCGGACGGGGCGCGCCTTTATCGAGGTATCGCTCCATTTATGCTAAAGGGGGGGTGCTTCCGGTCTGGATGGTGCCGATTAGGGCGGGTGGGTGGCTTTTTTGAGCAGATTTTAGAGGCTTACTGCAGGAGCTGAGCGGTCGTGCAGCTAAGCCATGAGGTGCCGGAACCGGAAGTCCTAGCACTGGTTTTACACACAGGGCTTGCTTTAACTCCTGAAATGCCTTCTTGTCGTCCGTGCTCCACTTCATCATAATCGCTCCTCTGTCCCTTGTCAGGTCCATCAGGGGAATGGCAATGGTGGCAAAGTTCAGTATGAAGCGCCTATAGTACCTTGTGATCCACCGGAATGCATGCACCTGCTTTTTAGTTTGGGGTTGGGGCCACTTCTGGATTGCCTCTAGTTTGTTGGTCTGCGGTTTAAAGAGTCCCCACCCAATAATGTGGCCAAGGTATTTGGCCTCCTCGAGACCGATGGCACACTTTATGGGGTATCTTTTTGAGGAGGGGGCATGGCCAACAAAGCCTCTCTGTCCTTCCATGGTGTTAAGAGGTTAACATAATAAATTTGTTTGGGCTTCCTTTTCCCTGGCTGGTAAACGTTGTAATTTACTGCCCCTACTCTTTACTTAATCTCAAAGGGACCCTGCCACTTTGCGAGGAATTTACTTTCAACAGTGGGGTCCAGCACCAGTACTCTATCCCCGGGGTTGAAAGTTCAGGTCTTAGCGCCCCGGTTATAAACCTTTCTCTGAGCCTCCTGGGCTTGCGCCATATGTTCTCATACCAGGGGCAGGACTGCTGCAATTCGATCCTGCATCAAGGAAATATGCTTGATGACGCTCCTATGATGGGTGGCCTCTCCTTCCTATGTTTCTTTGGTAACATCTAACAATCGCCAGAGATATCTACCATACAAGAGTTCAAATGGGGAGTACCCAGTAGACGCCTGTGAAACTTGTCGTATGGCAAACATGATATACGTCAGCAACATATTCTAATCTCTCCCATCTTTTTCCACTACCATTTTCAACATGCTTTTGAGCGTTTTATTAAACCTCTCCACAAGTCCATCGGTTTGGGGGTGGTAGACCGAGGTACGGAGATGGTACAGGGATCATTTTATGCAACTTGCACAATTCCTTGGTTACACGGTACATAAACGAGGTGCCCTGATCTGTTAAGACCTTTTTAGGGAAACCCACCCAACTAAATACCTGGACCAACTCCTTGGCAATAGTTTTAGCAGAGGTGTTCTGCAAGGGTATGGCTTCAGGATAGCGGGTCACATAATCTTGAATCACCAGGATGTGCTGGTGTCCTCGGGCAGACTTTACTATGGGTCCCAAGAGATCCATGCCAATTCCATGCCAATTATTTTGAATGCCATTTCAATTATGGGTGGTGGAACAATGGACTACGAAAATGGGACGAGGGCGAAGAGAGTTTACACTCAGGGCAGGATCCACAATACTCTCTGACATCTGCATGCAACCCGGGCCAGAAGAACCTCTAAATCATTCTCTCCCTGGTCTTCTCCGCACCCAGATGTCCCCCCATTTCATGCCCATGGGCCAAGTCCAACACCATCCTGCGGTAGGGTTTGGGAATGACTAGTTGCTCTACCTCCTCCTCCCGGTGTTTCACCACCCAATACAACAACTGGTTCTTCAGAGCCATAGAGGGAAAGATGCCGCCCAATTAGGTTCCACGGGTTTCCCATCTATCACCTTAACATTTTCCATGGCTCTAGTGAGGGTGACATTGCGTAGTTCTGTACAGAAGTCCTCTCTCCAGATCTCTAAATTAGGTACTACATTCTGTTCACTCTCATGGTCAGGGTCATAGACATTTTCTGGGGTTATTAGCCACCAGCTGGGAGCTATATTCTGACTCCTCCAGCTCCCCAGCCATTATAGGAAAAGGAAGAGGGTCTCCTTCTTCCTCTGTCCTGTCACCAGTCTCCCCTTCCATTTGCCAAAAAGGGTCTGGTGAGAGTTCCTGCTCTAACCTCCAATCTAACCTCCATAACCTCCAAAAGTGGGGAAAATCCCTCCCGCTAGGGCTTCATGAAGCAAGGAATGTGTCACCCCCACTAATTGGGTCACACTGCCACAAGGGGTATCAATCTCAACCACCGCCATCTGGTAGTCATGAGTGTCCCCATGGATGCAGATAACCCCGACAGTGCTAGGTTGTAACCTTGCAGGATTTACACAATTGCTTTTGACCAACGTTACCACACTAACAGAGTCAAGCAGTGCAGTGACTGGTTTACCATCAATAGAAATCACACACATCTGCTTCTCCATGCGACCTGAACACGATGCTGTATATGTGACCTGTGCAAAAAGAGAATGGTGCCTATTCACATAAGTATAATCGCATTGCATGGGTTCATCATTCAGGGGACAATTGACAGCAATATGGCCCAAAGCACTGTATGTGCTCTATACCCAGTCCTTTCAAGGGTCCCCAAAGACCTTGCTGGCTTCTTTGGCCAGTCTCCAGGTCTAGAGCCCATAGTCTCGTTAGTCATTACAGCAGTTTTATTACTCTTCCCGACCCCCTTGAGCATTGGGACACTTTTGCTGAATCTGCTGGGGGCCCTTTCACCCCTAGGCACACCAAATTGGGGCGCAAATTGGTTCAACAAGTCCTCAGCCTTCATGTATCTCTCCACGAGGTCCATGAATTGGTTGGCGGTTTTGGGGTCCCCATGACCGACCCATTTCCTCAAAGCAGCAGGGAGAACATGTAGATAGCAGTCCATGACCACACCCTCCACAATCTGGGGACCTGGCAAAGTCTCCGGCTGTAGCCACTTCCTTCCACTTCCACTGGCTTGTCAGTGCTGTAGGTCTACTGATGTACCTGTTGGGCCCGGACTGCCATGGTGACCTCTAAGCTTGCGAGTATCTCTGCTTTTAGAGTCTCATAGTCCTGGGCCTTATCTGTTTCCAGATCAAATTAGGCTTTTTGGGGTTCACTGGTCAAGAATGCTGCTAACAGTCTTGTCCACAGTTCTTTTGGCCATCATTCGCGAAGAGTGACTCTTTCAAAAGTCATGAGATACGCCTCTATGTCATCAGCAGGTGTCATCTTCTGCAGGTGGTAAGAGGCGTGTACCAACTTCCACTGTTTCCACTGCCATGGTAGGTGCAGACCCCTTCTTTAACTCCACCAGAGCCTCCATAAACCAGAGATTCTTCTCCTGCTGAGCCACCAGGGCCTGGCGATTCACCTCCTGCTGTGCTGCAGCGGCCTGACAATTCGTCTCGTGCAGTTGGCAAATTTCCTCCTGCTGTTGGCGACTTTCCTCCCGTTGTGCTGCAGTGGCCTGGCGACTTTCCCCCCGCTGCGCCACTCCAAGTGAACGTATGTAAATATCGCCCGTCCAGTATTGCACCTCGCATAACGTCACAATTGTAGCAAAGTGTAATTTCTTCAGTGTTGTCACATGAAAAATATAATAAAATATTTACAACAATGTGAGGGGAGTACTCACTTTTGTGAGATCCTGTATGTAGTGCACAGAATGCTGCAGTCAGTGTTAGGTTTAGGAATACATAATGCCCAGTGCATGGGTACATAATGCTGGGGTCCAGGGTGTCAGTAAGTCAATAATATATAATGCACAGAATGCCTGGGGACAGGAGTGTGTGATGCACAGTAGGATGAGGAGAACAAAGTGAAAAGAGTGCAGAGGTGTGTGTCGTTTAATGTAGGGTTCAGGAGTCTGAAAAATTCCCCCCTCAAGCAATAATGTCTACCGGCTTTAATCTTTCAGCTAAAATAGGCAATCCCTACCCCCCAAAAAAAAAAATCCAACAGTAATCTGCACACTCACCTCTCCCAGCACAAATCATCTCCCATCTTCTAGAATGGATCTTATCCATCCCAATCCCCCCTTCCAGCACAATTTCCCCACCAAATCCTCTTCCACCCCTCCAAATTCTCCTTCTAGTACAAATTCTCTTTCTCTGTAAATCCCCTCCAACACAATCCCCCCCCCTAAATCTCCCCTCCAATTTTCCCTCCAAACACAAATCCTCCCACCCTCCACATTCCCATTCCCAGCAAAAAATCCTCTCCCTCTTCCAGTACAACTACTCCTCACCAAATCCCACCAATTTCCCCCTTTTAGGACAAATTCTCTCCCCCTCCCAAATTATCTCCACAACACAATCACTCCCCAATACTCAAATACTCACCAACCCCCCCCTGTAGCATAAATCCTCATACCCCCCCCCCCCCACACCTAAATTCCACCTCCTGACACAAATCCCCTCTCCCAGCAAAAATACTCCCCCTCCATACCTCTCCTTCTAGCATAAATCCTCTTACTTTACCCACCCCCCCAAATCCCTCCTACAAGCACCCCTCTTCTAAATACTAATGGCCTTGCCTCCAAAGCACACCTAGAGCGAGGGAAGTTGTTTACATTACCATATTGAATGTGGAAACTGGCTTACTAGGAGATGACGTAGCAGAATTGTTAGTGCCTAGGGGGTGAGGCATATTTGCGGCATGTTTGCCTTTTGTCATACCTGATAAAAAAGCGGGAGATGGGGGCGTGTCTGGACGTGCTAGGAAGAGGACGCATAGGAACAGGGCTTCTGGTTCCTAATAAACAATCCTCCTCCATCCGAGTCCTTGCTAAACAGCAAACCTGCGGACACCCCACCAGCCATCCATCCTGATCATCAACTAGATCTTGAGACCGAAATCGAGTGGATCCGCTGCCTGCAGCACCCGCGGCCTACGGCCCTACTCACAGCCGCCGCCATATCGCGGAGCTCGAGGCCCGCCGGACACCAACTTCAAGGCCTAGGTGAGCAACCCTAAATACAGACTGAATCAGGTCCCCAAGAGGCACAGAAAAGGACTGGGGAGCGGGATCATGACTACTACGGGGCTAAGTATATCCCTGCAGGAGAAGCCACCACTGCGTCCTACTACATACATTGCCCTGGAGACTGCGGCCAGTACACCTGAAAGACCACACCAACACCTACCCATCCTAGCCCCCACGGCCACAATTAACCCCAATAAACAGCAGTGAGAGCCTTACCGCCCACCTGACGGCCACGATACCTAAACGGCAGACTATCCAGAAATTTAGCCCCCGGCTTCAGCCTACTCGCGGTTCCGGCGGACATCTTGCTACACCTGCCAGCCTACAGAAAATCAGCCAAAATCTAGGCCGTGGCTTCGGCCTACTTGCGGTGCCGGCAGCCATCTTGCTACACCTTGCTACTCACAGCAAAACAAACGGTCTATTGCATTCCCCACAAGGTAACACAGTACCAGAAGACCTGATGGCTAACTAATTACACACCTCCCACAGACTGAGGGACTATACTAATTAAAAAGGAGGTTCTTTCGGGGGGGGCGTGTCTGGACGTCGGCGGAGCTGGACGTGTGGGAGAGGAGCTCCTGAAGCCGAGAGTTTAATCCGCAGCCATCCTGCTATTATCGAGGGCGGTGAGCATAGCTGACCCCCCTACTAGACTCCCTGAGTCTGTGGCTACTCACTAAGGGGTGAATTGTCCGGAGGGGAACCCCACCAGAGGCAGGATTCGAGCCGCTGTAACGGCCTCCACAGCCCGGCCGCCGCCATCTTGAAGGCCACTGCGGCCTAATCTGACTCCGTTCGGGGCATCACTCTAGGGGGTCACTTAACCTACAATCCTCCACCTACCTGGGCACCTTCCTACCCCCCGGAGACCGGAGCGGGCACGATTCCAGCCGCTCGTTCTCGCCGAGGCCTGCTGGATCCCGGAGCCGGCCGCCATCTTGCTCCACCCAGCCTCCTACACAAATCTGTTAGCCGGCTTGGGCTCTCCCCATCCCAAGAACTTACTCCACCTATTACCTACCCCCCCTGGGGCAGTGAACAGGGGTCCCCTGAACTGATCTTGGGCGTGAATTATACACGGGACAAGCTGGGGCCTAGTGCCGGCGGCCATCTTGGTCCACCTGACAGAGTTTTTCATACTGATCCTAGACTGGTTTGTTTCTCTGTAGTCCTCCCCTTCCCTCTGGGGGGATCACTGGCCATTTACACTACAGATAAGATCCCTGAGGGGAATGAGACTGACTATGCAGGCATGGTGAAACACCCCCGCTGAGCCCAGTGGAAGCCCGGTCTGGACAGGCTGACTTTAGACATCAGAACACTAATTTTTCTTTTCCGCTCTTGCCATGATGACACATATCGCTAACCTTCCTGATCCTGCTGGCCCTCAACAAAGTACAATGCAGCGTTATCTACTTCGCACGCCCCAACTGGACACCCGGACATCTAAAGATAAGAAGGCGGTGGCCCAGACTATAGGGAAACACAAGCCCCCCCCCCCCCAGCAACATTGAAAAAAAACGCGACGTAACATGAAACAACTCCCGGTCGTCCTAGTCCTTCCAATCGCTATACACAGTAGTACCGTTCTCGCCTTTTCTTTTTAATCACAAGACTACAGATTTCAGTCGGACAGGTCTGGCCCGAAGGTGACCCGAGTCGCCCCCACAAAGTGGTACGGACGTATCAGTCAGAGTAAGGGGAGTCCCTAGAATAGACATCACATTTACCGGTCACTAGGGGGGTCTCCCTTCCCCTCCTGATGTCTCTTTGTTTGGTCAGATCCTAGTCATACTTTTTGAGACAGTCCACCTGGTTCTACCGGCGGCCGTG
>BLSH010396882.1:46611-66611 GCA_018402905.1 Glandirana rugosa
CATCATTGTCACTGAGAATTCAGGCGTCGTCACCACCGGAGCCCCTACGGGGAGTCGCAGGAAAAACATCAGATTACAGGGCATCCCCGAGGCCACCACTGCTGCGGACTTAAGAGTCACTGTTACTACCATTCTCAACCTAGTGCTGAGCAGAGAGACCTCCTCTCCTATAGAGCTGGACAGGGTGCACCGGGTGGGGGGGGCCCAGGAGAGACAAAAGTGACCGTCCCCGAGATGTTCTCTGCAGGGTGCACCATTTCACCCTTAAGGAAGAAATAATGCGTAAAGCATGGCACCTAGGCTCAGTGGACTTTGATGGCTCTCAGGTTCACTTATACCCTGATCTATCCCGTAACACCCTTTACATGCGTCGGGTAGTCCGCCCCCTACTGGAGATGATACGCCAATCTGGAGCGACCTACACCTGGGGTCACCCTTTTAGTATCAAGGTGTACAAAGCTAGCAACAAGTTCACTCTGTCCGAGCTGAACCAGCTTCCAGCTTTCTTCCTTTTCCTGGAGCAGGAACCGATCAATGTGCCAAACTGGATGGACCCCCCAGAGGAGAACCCAGGTCTCCAAGGCCGTGGTCCCCTACCACAACGCCGTAGGCGTCCGAGGTCCAGGTCCTCTTCCATGGGCCCTAGAGTACGTCGACCAACTTCTCCAGAGGATTAATTGACTGATCCTAGGTATTCCCGAAACACCTGTCAACATGACTTAACGAAGATCCATAAGGTGGCAATTATTTTCTGATTTGTTACACAAGACTACACTGGAAACCCCCTCAGGGCTATCTACACAGCCTTCTAAATTGACTGAGGAGACAGACTTTTATTCTTCTGAGGTATGCAACCTGAATGTCCACTTGATCTTCGCCCTGCTCTTTGCTGGTGCTATTTATTCGGCTGGAGTTCGGGCGAACATCGGACTCCAATGGTGACATCATAATGTGCTTTAAATCTGTGACCTATTGGCTTTAAGTATATCCCCTGGTTCCTGTTTGTCCCGGTCGGATCGTGGCACCGCCCTTAAGATGGGTTTATTACCATGTAAAGGGACCTAGGTGTCCCCTCTAGATGCCCTTATGGCTGGCGGTGGTGCGTTCGGAGGGGGCGGAGGACGGACCGGATAGCGAGGAGCTCCTACTGCCCTCTCTATGTTTTAGGGGGCTACTGGGACCTCTTTTGCATTGATCTCCTCAATGACTCTTCATGACTGGCCTTAAAATCTAATAGGTACACTTTGAGAATACGTGTTTCCATAATGCTATGAGGAATTTTTTTTATATACACAGGTTCTTCTTCCCTTTCAATTGCGTTATCCCTCTGTTAGGATGTCTATGAAGTCTATGATATCTATGATCAAGCACAGGGAGACACCTCACCCCTACTAATCTCCTAGAGATACCATAAAGACTTCCCCTCTGGGGGGGAGTGTAGTTCTCGACGTGCCTGTTATCCGCCGAGACCGCTCTCCCTCCTCCAGATCTGTATTTATGTCACTCTCATGGCGAGAGATAAGTATTATACTGTGTTATTAATGTTGCTCAAAGTGTTCTTTTATACCCTTTTTGCCTGTTCTGGTTCTGGTCTCATGGATTGGCTCTTTCCAATACGTCTACCCACATACAAATAGGCTAGGCATGTACTGTGCCTTGAACGTGTTTCCACACGTAGTGTTCGGCTAACGCTGACATCTTAGCAACCCTAGGCCCAATAAAAAGAGCCCCCTACCTGATCTCTATTCATTCAGACCTTATCTTTTTTTTTTTTTTGAGCATTTGTGTGTGTGTGTAATAGATAGCACAGACACACCCCCCCCCCCCTCTGCTCCCTATCCACCCCTGCACTTTCTGGTTTCTATATCCCCTTTCACTTTGTCTTGCTTCCCCTGCCGCTCCTAGCTAATCTCTTTTCTTTTCCTCTGCCTTTCCCTTACTTTCTCTTCTTCTGCATTACACCATGGCTCACACGGTGTCATTATGCCCGAAACTGAAACTCTGTACATATAATGTCAATGGCTTTAATACTGCCTCTAAAAGGGGGCAAATCCACTATCACATGCACAAGCAACAGGTTAATGTATTGCTTCTACAGGAAACCCATTTTCGCTCAGACTCTGTCCCATCCTGTGCCAATCGACACTTCAATAGATGGTTCCACAGTACGAACCCCACTCAGAAAGCTAAAGGAGCTACTATTGCCTTCCATAAGACGCTCCCAATCAAATTAATAGATCAGCTCCCCGATCCTCAGGGGAGATATATATTTGTAAAGATCTCGCTCTGGGGATCGGTATTCACGATTACCAATTTCTACCTACCAAATGTTGACCAAATACCAGCTGCATTACAATACTTGAAAACACTGTCGACCTTCGCTGAAGGCAAACTGATTCTGGGAGGAGATTTTAACGCTCCTCTAGATCCCCTATTAGACTCTTCAACCTCCCGTACCTCTATTTCCTTCACTAAACTGAGGACCCTCAAAAGATCTCTCCACGACTTTCATCTCGTGGACATTTGGAGTGTTCTCCACTCCAAACACAGAAACTACACTCATTTCTCACAGGTGCACCACACGTATAGTCATATTGATTACTTTCTTATTGACCACAGCTGCTTAGACTGGACACCTGACTGCGACATAGGAGCGATGGTCTGGTCTGACCATTCACCTGTCTACCTGACTTTGACAGTTCCCTCTACCCCAGTGAGGGAATGGGCATGGCGCTTAAATGATTCTCTTCTTGAGAATTCCGAATGTACACAGAAGATATCAGAAACCATAATTAACTTCCTTACAGATCATGTTGCCGATCCCACTCCCGTCCCAACTCAGTGGGGAGCACTTAAGGCGGTCCTGCGGGGAGTCTTTACACAGATCGGGATCCGACTGAAGAGGGTGCGCATGGCTGACATAGCAGCTGCTGTGGATAAGTTGTGTGCACTCGAAACTCGCCATAAACATGCCCCAACGCCACAGGCTCTTCTAGAGGTCACGGAGGCCCGCTCCCAACTCCGCAACCTATACGAGGCTTCGGCCCGAACTTATGCTGATAAGCTGGCGTTACACCAATACAAATTTTGGGATAAGTGTGGTAGACCGTTGGCCCGTTCTCTACATCCTGCCACACCATCCACCTTTATTCCACATGTCCGGACTCCGGTTGGAGAACTGGTTAGTGAACCCCTAAAAATTTCGCAAACATTTGGGGACTTTTATCGATCTCTATACAATTTGACTTCCGAGACGCCCCACCCTCCCTCACCCATGCTCGAGACGGAAATAACGGCCTACATAGCGGACACAGCACTCCCCCGCTTAGCAGATGATACAATTAAAGACCTTGAGTTGACCATTACAGAAGACGAAGTAGCGAAAGCAATTGCCGTTACACCCTCCGGCAAAAGTCCTGGCCCGGACGGCTTTACCCCCAAATTCTACAAGGCATTTAAATCCCTACTAGTCCCCTTCTTAACTAAAGTTTTTAAACCCCTTATCGGATGGTCAGACGTTTCCTCCGCAGACACTTGAAGCCCACATAGCTGTTATCCTAAAACCCGAGAAAGACCCATCCTTGTGTGCAAGTTATAGACCTATCTCGTTGATTGGAGTAGACCTTAAAATCTTTGCCAAGACCCTTGCCCTTAGATTGCAGCCTATGCTCCCTACTCTGATCCACTTAGACCAGGTGGGATTTGTCAGCGGTCGCGAAGCAAAAGACAACACTTTAAAAACCCTCCTTCTTATGAATTATGCCCTGCCTATTGACTGTTGACGCGGTGAAGGCTTTTGACCGGGTTGATTGGCAATTCCTTCAAAAGTCTCTGACGCAAGTCGGCCTTGGGCCGAACATGATTTTCCGAATCATGTCCCTCTATTCCTGCCCGTCTGCCAGGATACGTTTGAACGGCTCTCTTTCCCCCAAATTTCCAATCCACAACGGGACTCGACAAGGCTGTCCCTTGTCTCCCCTACTATATGTTCTGGTCATGGAGCACTTAGCCATCGCTATAAGGAACAACTCACATATTCCGGGTATTTCTGCGGGCCCCATTATCTCCAATCTACCACTATTTGCAGATGACTTACTTCTTTTTGTGACTCAACCAGCCCAATCGTTACCACGCATCCTTCAGGAATTCCAACGATTTGGAACACTGAGTAACTTTAAAGTTAACTACGCCAAATCTGAAATACTGAATATATCCTTGACAAAAGAGACCCTCCAACGCTTAGTGAGTATATTTCCATTCAGGACTGGCTCTGTATCCATTCGTTACCTAGGCGTCCAAATAACTGCAGACGCGACTCAATTATTCTCCAAAAACTTCCTCCCCCTTCTCCTCAAAACCAACGCAGACCTCTCTACTTACAACAAGAAATCGTTATCCTGGTTTGGTAGGATAAATACTCTAAAAATGGACGTACTTCCCCGATTCCTCTACCTTTTCCAAACACTACTGATTCCCATACCATCTGACTACTTTAAGAAGCTCCGTCGGTTGTTCTCTTCTTTCATTTGGAAGGGAGCCAGGCCCAGACTACGTTATGAACTGCTTTCTCTCCCAAAAGCACGGGGTGGCGCTGGTGCTTCGGACGCTCACATCTATTATAAAGCAGCGGTCCTGACGAGAATACTCTGGGTCCAAATTGAGAGCCAATTGAATTTGATGGATCTCCGGGCTCTACCATGGTCATCTATTACTACGCCGCAGATCCCCTCAATGACGTGCGAACTCACCCGACAAACCTTGAATGTCTGGCACCACCTGAATTCTGGGGGGGCTCCTCTCTAACCCTAAGGGACCTATGACTCCCCTGTTCGGGACTCGCGACTTCCCTCCAGCCCTACAGGGACAGGTCTTTGGCCCGTGGAATAAGCAATACCATAGACGACTAGCTCAGATACTCCGCCCTGACTACTCCCTGGCCACAGGCGCTACAACTGAGACCCCTTCTCCCGCATTGGTGCAGTGGCTTCAGATGCAACAGGTGAAATCCTATATGCGAGGCCTTCCATCCCCACCTGAGGTTCTAACAGACCCTTCCACTTTTGAGGCCCTACAACTCCAGACTGACCCACCAAAGCATGCAGTCTCACAACTATACGCTCTCCTACACTCAGCCACCAATCCAGCCTTGCCCCCTTACACAAAAGCATGGGAATCAGATTTAAGTCATTCAATTTCCCATATTGATTGCCAAAAATGCTTCATACTGACTCACAAACTGTCCCCAGCCTTGCAAAGTCAAGAAAAGGGGTTCAAGTTACTGACCTGATGGTATCGCTGCCCCTCCACTTTGCATCTTATAGACCCAAAAATTTCCGATGCTTGCAGGTGATGCTATTTGTCTAGAGGAACTATCCTACACATCTGGTGGGAGTTTCCCCCATACGTAAATTTTGGCAGGAGATTTTCGATCTATACTGTAAACTCATGGCAACCTCGGTCGCCCCTTTCCCAGAGATAGCATTACTGTCCATTCTCCCAGGCCCGTTGAAATCAGTTAAAAAAGATGTGTTGCGTCACTTTTTTGCTGCAGCCAGAGTGGTGATACCTAGACATTGGAAGTCGACGGGTGTGCCCTCCCTTGGGGCTTGGGTGATGGAGGTAGACAGGATCAATGGGTTGGAACGACTATTGGCGCAGGAGACAGATAACCTAGAGCAATTCTCCAAGACTTGGACTTCTTGGTCTATGTTTAGATATTCAGAGGGATTTGTCCCTTGGACAGAGGGAAAATCCACTGTCCCACCAACTTAGCCTACGTGGCATGCTTCCCTACCTTCTGCTGTTTTCATTTACACTCTCTTACCTACTGCTCCCAATTTTGTCTCTCCTATCGCTATACTCCTACCCCCCTTTTTTTTTATTATCCACAAGGTTCCCCCCCGCTTCTCATCCTATCTTGTTATGCTTTTTGTTTGAGAACACTCCAATTTTAGGTTCTCTACAGGTTAAGTGCGGCTTTGTGTCGCACTTTCTTTTTATACAATACAGAGTTACTAATTTGGGCGTATATGGAATATAAGGTAGTGAACCCCGCTCAAATTGCAGAAAGTGGTGTGCACAATATCCAGTCCGGAGATTTTAGTCGCTATGGGACATATACAACCCACAATTACGTTGATACCATTTCTTGTTGACCTCTGTTATTTGTCATCTGATCACTGAGAATCCCATGTATTCAATGCTGGTTACTGTCTCTACGTTGAATGGGAAAGATTTTGTACTGTGTTATTTTTTTCTCAATAAAATCAGATTGAATTAAAAAGCGGGAGATAACTATACAGTCAGCATAGGGTGAGCAGACAGATAAACACTTGGTATAATTTTGAGACTCTCTCACTGCTCTGTGGACCCCTCATTAGCTGACAGGAGTCCAAGAGAGAAGACAGCTGCATGCTTGTGTGGACAACAGGGCTGGTAGAAGCAGTTTCAGGCTGGCAACCTGGAGAGGACAGGGCGCAGTTGTGAGCTGCCTTCCACTGCAGCTCAGTTCAAGAGAGGACCAAAATAAAAGTCACGAGGGTGTGTGTGTGGCTAGAAAGCAGAAGCTGATGCCGGATCTGCTACTGCAGCAAAGCAGGGAGCTGTGGGCTGTGGGCCTATGTACTTTGCAGCTTGTGAGAGAGAGCAGGAGAGGTGTGGGGAGCGAAAGTGGAGACTGAAGCAGCTGACAGGGTCCAGGGAAGTGGCAGGTGTCCCAGCACAGTTGGATCAGTGCTGTTTACTTACAGCTCCTGAACTTCTGAAAGGGTGACTGGGAAGAGGAGAGCCGGTCAAGTGTTAAGCCTCTGGAAGGCATTAAGCGGGACTCGGAGTTGGGGGGGTGGAGCAAGGAGGTCCTGAAGCGGCTTGGACGAAGGTAGTTTCTTTTTAGTGTGTGCCTGCAAAGCATGTCAGTTTCTAGGATGCCAGTGGAGACTGAAAGGAGGATTGAAGTGGGGGGAGTGGGAGAGGCAGAGAGTGCAAACATGTAGGAATGCTCACTGGGTGCATTGCATCCATTGAGAACACCCCCACTGACTGAAGACCACTGCTTGTTCTAGTCGTGGCATCCTGGACTCCAGTCCAGATCCGCAGGACCCCGGGACTTACTTGATATCTCAGGATGGTCCCACAAAATCCGGGATAGTTGCAGGGTGACAACAGGAGAAAAATATTAATTCATGAATGCTCTGCTGTGGGGGGAGAAAAAGAAGTCATAGTGACTAATAATGATCATTAGTAATAAGCAGTAGCAGGATGACAAAGGATTGGCCAGGATGATAAACTACATGCTATATGCATTATGAGAATTGTATCATGAATATCATATAAATATTGGAGACAACTGTTTATCAGCACTTTTGAGACCCTCACTATGAAACATATTAGTACATTTTTAGTTTCTAGAGGTAAGGCTACAGTAAAAATATCACTGGACAACAAAGACACTTTTTGGTGTATGCTATAGAGTTTTGGCAGCTAATCATGAAATAATAATAATAATAATTTAACCTATCACGTATTATTTTATGGAATTCTTCTGTTTTTGCAATTTGCATTACCTGTTGGCTATGCTGCACACATGAAATAAACATACAAAAACATGGAGCTGTTGAAGCACAACCAGTGCATCAAGTACAACTGGAATATCTGCAGAGTTCTAAAAGTAGTGAGTCTGCTTCTTGAAAGGTAGCTTTGATATACCAAGTGATGTTGTTACATATGCAAAAGGGATATCCATACAAGAATCACATTACTTTAAAAGGCCACTAGAAAGACATTGATTCCAGGTCAGAAAAATCAGATACATGAACCGCTTATTGACCTGGCAAAGATATTTTTTAGCTTGTTTCACTCTGACTGATAAAATTTTGTGAGAGCGGAGTGCCCATGTGCGGGTTTCCAGGCAAAATGTGCTAGCCGGGAGCTCCGCACCGCTCTGGCCCTTTCGTAGCCCCGCAGCCTGAAGCAAGCCTTCTTTTGGCCGGCACAGCTCACACCAGGTCTCGGCAGCAGTGAGGGTCGACGGCTCATGCCAGGATCGCTTCCCAGACGCGAAGCCCAGAGGCAGCTCCGCTTCGACCTTTTCCCCACGGAGGAGATAAACTCTCCGGGAGGTACAGTACCCTCGAGCGGGTTGCCTGCAACACCTGACGGCCTCCTCATGCCTACCCCCCATGCTTACCCTGCATCTACGGAGTCACTATTGTGGGATATGGCAGCAGACTACCTAAACTCCCCCATCACCCGTGGGAGTATTAAGGACACACAGTTACAGGCCTCACCCTCACAAGTAATGCACCATGATTTAGGCCAGCTTCTTAACAGGTTTTCAGAAATGCTGTCAGCAGGCCTAACTCAGAATGCTGAACAAATTACAACCACCATTAAAGCAGAAATCATAAGTTTGGGTACTCGTATTGACACTATTGAACAGGTGGTGGATCAAACTGAGGCTAGAGTTGTTCAGAACACTACCTGTATTCAGACCCTCCAAAACCAATTAGACATTGCACTCTCTAAAATAGATGAGCTGGAAAACAGAAGCAGACATTACAATTTCCATATCAGGGGTCTCCCTGAATTGATTCAAGATGTCCAGGGAACTGTGAAATCCTTAATAAAAGGCCTACTGCCCGGTATACCAGAACATAAATTGGAACTGGACAGGGCACATAGGGCCCTGCAGCCTCCACGCTCTGACGGCCTCCCGAGAGACATCATTGTGAAACCACATCACTTCTCCACCGAAGAGGAAGTCACGAGGAAATCTAGAACATCCGACAATCTGTCTCTGTTAGGGCACCAAATCCAGATATTTGCCGATATTTCACCAACCACTATCCAGAAACACTGTTCACTCAAACCGTTACTTTTGGTATTGTCACAGAAAGAGGTCAAATACTGGTGGTCCTTTCCATTTTGCCTAAATTTCCAGCATAACAACAAAACCCTAGGCTTCTCCAGTTTGCAAGAAGGAGAAAAGATTCTAGGCCAGCTGGGTCTCATATCCCAAGAAGCTATGGAGATGTCTACCTCAGGGCAACAGAACTCTGCTAAATGACCTCCACCAGGCAGTCCAGCAGCCCCCCTCTGGCACAAACAAAAGCCAAAGCGACAATGGGAGGCCCCACACCCACCGTGCTAAGGAACATTCCCTACCCCAGGGATCTTCTCTAATCCTTCTTTCTAATGACCCTGTCAATGCTAGGTAGGGAGGCTTGAAAATTGTGTGAGAAACACAGAGATGCCCATCAAGGGGACACACCGGACTTTAAATAGAATTAGCTTTAATTATGTTTGAATAAATTTCGCATACAAGTGAATAGATAATTAAATGGTGACACCAATAAACAATAAACACAAAAATATTATTAAAATTGGCAACGTTGTCAAAAAAACAAAACAGACAGGGGAACCATTCAGCCCATTCACATGCAATATCAACACCTTGCAAATGATTCAAAACGTCACAGTCTGGTGTAGCAAAAGTAGCTAGTGAGCCAGTCTGGATACGAATTGTCATTTAATGCAGTGGAGCCCGTGGGGTAAAGGGGTTGGTGGCCGTGTTACATCATACACAGACAGCCAGAGTTATGGTTGTAACCATACACGGTGGTCTGTATGATAGTGTCCTAGGTGGATACTTGTCGTTGGAGTAGCCCTAATAGGGCAGAAGGTCTCTGCAAACAGAATTTCTGGATGGAGGGACAAACCACAGATGGAAGTCAGGCTGTGTTCCTATGGACATTGAATGAAGTTCCGGATCTGACTGACTGCTGGCAGGCTGTCGGGAAGTTTAAGAAGAGGTACTGAACCCAGGACTGTCCGTGACACCAGGTAATAGTATACCAGCTAGGGGGAGATCGGCATCAAAAATAGAGAGTCAATAGCATAGATTCCCCTTAGGAGCGTCTGTTGGCTATGGAGCAGCTCCAGGTGAGGTAGTGGATGCAAGTAAGGTAGCTGACTCACCCCGTTCCTGATATTGTTTGAAGGTCTCTCTGTGGTCCGGGTCTGTAGGTAGTGGGTTCTCAGTACGTTCCCGTTCCTGCTGGTCGGGTGCAGCCTCTCCGTGCAGATCCGTGCGGAAGGTAGGAGTGGTATCCGATGCGGTCACATGACCGGGAATAGATGAGCCACGTCACGGGGGTGCTGAAAGCATACGGGCTGAGGGGTCCCCTGAGAGAGGAATGAGATGACCGCTGACGCGTTTCGTCCACTCCACGTGGACTTTATCAAAGCTGGGGAATTGTTGCAATGCTTCTAACTTTTATAGCATTTAAATTAAACATAAATGATGTAATATTGACCTCCACCATTAGGTGTCACTGTGAAGCATGCAAACCCAGGTCAGTCATTCAGGAAACAGACAACTATTGTTGTTGAAGTTATGCAATATTTAGCTAGGTAAAAAAACTCAGCAGCTTCATTGGATTTGGGCATATTTTTGGTATGATATATTAATTCATTCATGGAGCATTTATATTACCTCCACATTCAGTGGGAAAATATATGGCTGAAAAACGTATGCCCACGGATTAAGGACATCTGAATTATTTGTCAGCTGAACCTTATCATATTTAATGACTTCACCATAAGGAGACAAAAGAAATGTAGATGAATGTATATATATATATAATTTTTAGGCTTCTAGAAATACAGACAGATTGCACTCAGTGTTTAAACCGTCTGGTACCATCGAGTCGAGGAGGTATATGAACATCTTCTCTTTTTGAAGTAATATGGTGTCAAAGTCACCTCTTCTCAATGGTAAATTTAGAGAATAGATGCCTTTTACCGTTAGGCCTGTGGTGTTTCCCCCATGAAATAATTTGAAGTGATTGGCCAGGGGCTTGTCTTCGTCTTTTTTGCTACGGATACTGGTGAGATGCTCACCAATCCTTACTTTGAGGGGGCGCTTGGTTTTGCCCACATACGATTTTCCACATGGGCAGCAGATCTGGTAAATTACCCTTGTGGTAGAGCAGTTAATAAATCGTTTTATTTGAAACCGTTTCGATTGGTCGGCATTATAAAACGTGTCCGTTTTATGCACGTATTGGCACATGCTGCATCTACCACAAGGGTACATGCCAGGCCTGAGGGCCCGTCTGGAAAGCCAGTCAGATGGAGAGGACCTTCTGTACTCAGAGTGTACCAAGGAGTCAGAGATATTTGACGCTCTCTTGGCTACCATATGTGGATGGGATCCAACAATCTCCTTCAGGATGGGAACTCTGGTTAGAAGGTGCCAATGTTTAGTTAGAATCGCTCTGACCTGGGCCCACTGTGTCCCAAACTTGGTAATTATTCTGACCGGTGAAGCTGGTCTGGGATTGGCGTTTTGGGATCGCTGTAGTTGGGGGGTCTTGACAAGGTTCGTTCGTTTCGTCATTAAGGCACGTCGTTTTGCACTCCGTAATTTGTTATGTGAGTATCCCCGTTCTCGGAATCTGGTATATACTGTCTTAGTTTCCTGGCTCAGGGTCCCTTCAGTTGAACAGTTCCGGCGAGCTCGCAGAAATTGGCCCACCGGAATCCCGTCAATCAAGGATTTGGGATGACAGCTAGACGCATGTAAGAGCGTGTTGGTTGCTGTCGGTTTCCTGAAGGTCTGAGTCTGTAGTGTCTCTCCTTCCTTGAAGATAGTCAGATCAAGAAAGGGGAGAGATCTGGTGTCTGCCAAGTATGTGAGGCGTATATTCATTTCATTGTCATTGAGATCCTTCAGAAAAGTCTCAAGTTCATGCTGAGACCCCTCCCACAGGACGAAAATATCATCTATGTACCTGGCCCAGAGGCGAACATGGGCCAGGTACATAGGGGAGTCATATACCACTTTCTCCTCCCAGTAGCCCAGATGCAGGCATGCGTATGCTGGTGCCCAAGGGGCGCCCATAGAAGTGCCACGGATCTGTTGATAGGAGATTCCCAAAAACTGAAAACAGGTAGGGAGGCTCCTGCCCCATAAAACCGGGCATTCCTACAGGAGCTCACAAAATTCTCCCCTTACACCCGGCTACGGTTGCTACGGTTTTTCACTTTTCCCTATCATCACAGTGATGTTCTTCCTACACCTCCCTCTTTATCACCTTTTTACATACTCTCAGCCTGTGGACCCCTTGGATTTGTCAGGGAAGGGTCAGAGGTTCTCCATCTAGTCTGTCAGAGGGGTAGCAGCCCCCAGAACAATTAACTGTTCCACAGGTCCTAAATTTGTAAGCAGACTAAATCTGATCTCTGGTACCTGCACTGGATTCTCCCCTCTGCACCCTCCCCTCTTCCCCTATACTGGTGGTATCCCCCCGGGTCATTTAC
This sequence comes from Glandirana rugosa, assembly GCA_018402905.1. NCBI lineage: Eukaryota > Metazoa > Chordata > Amphibia > Anura > Ranidae > Glandirana > Glandirana rugosa. The sequence continues at coordinate 58,933 of BLSH010396882.1, forward strand.
TCTGACCCCTGCTTCTTCAGCCCGAAGGCCACTTAAAAATTATTATTTATTTATTTTTTTCGCAGCTTCCCTCATCCTCCTTGGCCCACTAAGTTACTGAGTCTTGTTTGCCAAACACAGGGTTCCTGAACTTTTCATATAGTTAATTGTTGAAAAAGTTTTCCTTTGACATGTTTCAATGCTTGACTGCCGTTTGTGCCTATGGGGAATTCCCCCAAATCTAATGTTTGTATAGGTTTAAATTTATGCACACAGGCCAGAGCTAAATTGGGCAGGTCTGCGGGGCCATGGGGCTGGAATGGTTCATCATGCTCCTCCCCCTTCTGAATATCGGAGAATGCATTCTCAATGTTCGGCGGGTCTTCGACCCAAGTTTGGATCAATTCATTATTTACCCCCTGATATAGGGGTAAAGATCAGGGTCGGACTGTTCCGACCCTGCTCTCAGGACTTCCTGGCCCAGGACGGGTCATGAACTCCTTACTGTTTCTGCAATGTGATGTATTTTTCTGTCTCCCAATTTCTTTATCTTCTTACTCTACCTTCACTACTCCTCTCTCATTTTTCCATCTTTCCTTGCCTACTCTTTCTAACTTATAACTGTTCTCTCCTCTTTCAGTTGTCAGAGTGGAGTGTCAGGCCTCATATGCAGGTCAAACAGTCTCTTCGGTTCCCCAGGTGGCACCCATCAGTCTCCCTCCACGTATATAGGGTAAGTCACTCAAACTCAGCCTCACAAAACCCCTTTTATGTCCATAGCTAACTCACCCCAACCTAAAACCTTCATCAAGGTAGCTTCCCATAACACACAAGGCCTCAACTCACCGATCAAAAGGAGAAAAGCGTTTCAACATTATCATTCCTTGGGCATAGGAGTGGTCTTGGTCCAGGAAACACATTTTCCGGTCACTTATAATCCCACGTATCTACATAGTAAATTCCCATCCTTCTACATGGCAAATGCAGAGTGCAAGAAAAGAGGGGTAGCTATTATCTTCTCTAAAAATTTGCCCTTCAACCACTCACTTACTGTTAAGGATAGAGGGGGTCGTTTCATCCTGGTGAAGGGCTCAATAGATAGGGACGTTTACACATTCATATCCTATTACTCCCCGAACCAGGACCAGGCGTCTTTCTTCTCTAAATTAATCAGAAAAATAAGCCCACACTTAGAGGGGACGGTTATTATGGGGGGGTGATTCCAACACCGCATTTGATTACCTATTAGACAAATCGACTGACAATAGACCACGCCCCAAAAAGCCTCCTAAACAAAGTACTAAAGTAGCTCAGATTCTAAACTCCCTAGGGCTGATAGATACTTGGAGGAAGCTAAACCCTCGAGCCAAAGACTATACCTACTTTTCGGCCCCGCATGGCCCCTACTCCAGAATCAACCATGTATTTGTTCCCTCCACAGAGATCCACCGGGTAGAGCAGGCTGCAATTCTCGACATAGTATGGTCGGACCATTCATTGGTCCTAGTTTCCATCTCCTGCGCTCCTACTACACGGAGACCACAATTGTGGAGACTTAACGAATCAATCATTAGCGACCCTATCAGGGTGTCCATGATTGAAAACGAATTGAAAGATTACTTTGCGATCAATGACACATCTGATATCTCACTAGGATCTCTCTGGGAGGGACATAAAGCGGTCATAAGGGGTAGGTTCATTCAGTTGGGCTCTCAGCTAAAAAAAGAGCGCCTTTCAGAAATATCCAGACTAGAGCGGGATTTCAAGCAATTAAGTAGGGATCACAAAATGCACCCCACTAGAGAAACCCTCTCCAATCTCGAAAGAGTAAAGCTAGAGCTTATTCTGCACCTAACCACCAAAGCAGAGAAATACGTCAGATGGTCGCAAGGGAAGCTATATTGCTCCAAAGACCAAATAGGCACTAGCCTGGCATCTAAACTATCCCCTAAATATAAAATGTCCGCCATCCCCAGAATCAAATCAGATGAGGGAACCCTTACCCAAAACCATAAGAGAATTCTCGAGTCTTTTGAGAAATTCTGTACTAAACTCTATGCTAAGGAGTTAACAGACCCCACTCCACAACTTGAGGCCTTCCTAGAGGACATCCCCCTGCCAAAGCTTAGTAATCATCACCAATCAATTCTGGAGGATCCAATCACAGATAAAGAAATATTACTAGTAATCAAAAACCTAAAGAGAAACTCCGCCCCGGGACCAGATGGGTTTTCCAACCTGTATTACAAAAAATTCGGCCCTGTCCTAGTGCCCTTCATAGCCAGATACATGAACTCCCTAAGAAATGGTCAAGGCTTGGACCCTGCTTCCAACTTGGCGTTTATCTCAGTAATACCCAAACCTGGTAAGGATCATAGTGAAGTGAGCAACTACAGACCTATTGTCTTGATTAACAGCGATATCAAAATTATGACCAAAATTTACGCCAATCGCCTGGCTTCCTTCATAAATAGGTATATTGACAAGGATCTGGTGGGGTTCATACCGGGGAGGAAGGGCCCAAACCAGATCAGAAGGGCCGTGGACCTAATCTCCTTCATGAGATCGGGGTGGGGTGGGGACAACCCACAAGAGGGACTCATCATCTCTATAGATATTCAGAAAGCATTCGATACGGTTTCATGGCAATACCTCTTCACGTTATTGAGAAGGTGGGGATTCGGTCCAAAATTCTTAGGTGTCCTAGGAGCTCTGTACTCTCAGCCAGCAGCCAAAATTAAATTTCAGGGATACTTATCGGAGCAGCTACCCATACAGCGTGGCACGCGGCAAGGATGTCCTCTTTCTCTTTTACTATTTGCTGTGGCAATAGAAAATCTAGCCATAGTGATTAGGGCGAATCAGGATATACATAGTTACATAGTTAGTCAGGTTGAAAAAAGACACAAGTCCATCTAGTTCAATCAAAAAAAAAAAAATGTATATATATATATACATAACCAAATAATCCCATATACAATCCTTCACCCACAGTTGATCCAGAGGAAGGCAAAAAACCCCAGCAAAGCGTGATCCAATTTGCTATAACGGGGAAAAAAATTCCTTCCTGATTCCCCGAGAGGCAATCGGATTCACCCTGGATCAACTTTACCTAAAAATGTTAGTACCCAGTTATATTATTTACATTAAGGAAAGAATCCAGGCCTTTTTAAAAGCAATCAGCCGTGCTGGCCAAAACCACCTCTGGAGGGAGTCTATTCCACATTTTCACAGCTCTTACTGTGAAGAAACCTTTCCGTATTTGGAGATGAAATCTTTTTTCCTCTAGACGTAAAGAGTGCCCCCTTGTCCTTTGTGATGACCTTAAAGTAAACAACTCAACACCAAGTTCACTATATGGGCCACTTATATATTTGTACATGTTGACCGGGATTAAAGATCAACATGTCCGCTAGGTCTTGGAAACGCCCGTCAGTATCCTTCTCTGAGGCTATGCAGAAGATATCCTGGATAATGGTTCAAGAAAAGCTGGCCAGCTACATCCTGGATACCTCCCCTAAATTTGATCTTGTTTTGGGAACCCTGGAGGAATTACTTAAAATTACCATAGTGATCCTTTATCTTCTACTTAAATTAGCTTCACTGGTGTCTAATTTCCCTTTTCTCTCCGGCTTTCTCTTTTTCTTCAAGTTACTTTGTCTTCTTTCTCTTCCAGTTTGACTTTATCTCGATCTCTAATTGCCTGATAGGAAAAGTTTGGTACAGGGGTTGCTCCGCCCTCCCCCAACTATGTGGTTGGAGGGGGATAATAAAAACTCTCTCTAAGAGGATTTAAAAAAAAACAACGGGTTATGATTGTTTGGTTTAGTACAGTTTCCTATGTTATTGCAGAGACTATATCCTTTTAAGCTCCTTTTGCTATAAAGTTCCCAGGGGAGGGGATGGTTAATGCCTGTCGTCCCAGTCACAGCTTGTTCCCAGATGGGGTGACCGGGGAGACGGCGGGTTCTCTCATGCCTGGGAGCTACCTTTATCGCTTAGGTATTGCACCTTCCATTACTATTTGCTTTTCTCTGATAATCAGAAAAGGTTCTTTATAGATGATCTTCAGACATTGTTATTTTATTTATATCTTCTTTCTACTAATATCCCGTTTTTTAAGCACATGCCCATATTTATATGCGTACTTTATTTGAGAACATATGTGTACCAGACATTAGGTCTTTATATATACCTCTCTTGTTGTACTTAAAAATTTTTCAATAAAAAGATTTGAAACGAAAGATTAACATGTCCAAATCGGTAGCGATGAATATCTCCATTCCCCATTCCCAAACTCGACAACCTTAAGAGGCACTTCCCGTTCTCTTGGGAAGAAAAATCTATCCCATACTTGGGTATAAACATCCCTCCCTCAATTGACCAAATATATAATATAAACTACCCGCCTCTTTTTAAAAATTTAGCTCAGGACCTCACTCTTTGGGCAAAACAGAATATATCCTGGGTGGGCAGAGTTCATGCAATAAAAATGACCCTTCTACCCCGAATTCTATATTATTTCTGCGCTCTACCTATTCACTTAAATAAAGGCAATTTAGCGAACTTGCAAACGGCAATTTTACAATTTATCTGGGGGTAAGAAAGGCATCATGTTTGCCAACAGTACTCTTTTTAGACCCAAGAAGAAAGGAGGACTTGGGGTACCAAATTTTTGGTGGTACTACCAAGCGGCTCAACTAGCTCAAATCTCTATCATACATTCCTCATACTAAAAACCAGAGTGGACATCAATTGAGAGACAAGCCACCCCCAATCATACTCTAGACTATCTCCTCTGGTGTGATCCTAGATCAAGACCACCTATTCTAGCCCCTACGCTATCCCACTCAATGGCCCTATGTGATAAGCTCCGAAAACATTCTGCCTTAATTTCTCCCTGGCTTCCACTTTCTCACATTTTCCATAACACCAGATTTCCCCCGGGTGAAAATGTGAAAGCCTTCATTTGGTGGATAAATAAGGGGCTCTATAGAATTGGCCATTTCTTCAACTCCATGGGCCCCTTATCCACCAGTTATTGCAGAAACACTCTGGAGATGCCCCTCTCAGAGAGATTCCGCTTTTTCCAACTTTCACACTTTTTACACTCCTTACAGCATGACAATCATAATCCCCCCACAGTAACACCATACGCACAATGGTGTTCTAAGCTATTAGACATGAAGGGGGACATATCTCTCATTTATGAGGCTCTGGCGGAACCATAGGGAAAAACCACCTACATGTCAAAGTGGGAGGGAGACCTGGACCTCAACTGGGACCTAGATTCATGGCATGTCCACTTCTCGGGAGCATTTAAAGGAATCCACAATATTTCGTTAGTGGAAGCCAATTTGAAGGTAATGACAAGGTGGTATCTTTATCCAGCTCACCTAGCTAGGGCATATGGATCAGCATCCCCCTTATGCTTCACGGAGTGTGGCCACATAGGGACGCTGCTTCATACGTTTTGGGAGTGTCCACATATTAGAAGCTATTGGAATCATATCTTCCAGCTTATCAGAAAGGTCACTGGAGTACAGGTTAAACAAGAACCAGCACTAGCCCTTTTGAATCAGAGAATCCCTCACATATCTCAAAACTTCCATTCCCTGATTTGCCAGATCCTAATGGGAGCTAGGATAACAATTGCCAAGGCATGGAAGAAACAATCGGTCAGTTCTAGACAGGCCATCAGGAAAATTTCCTGCATAATGACCCAGGAGAAAATTTACCACACAATCCAAGATTCAGTTAAAAAATGTGAAATTATATGGGAACCCTGGGCCTCTTATGTGGGCATATCCCTTTAGGTATGGCAAATTTCACATTTAGATCGGCTTAGGCTAATTAGATACAAAGAAGATCACTCCACTCTGACATCTACTTTCCACTATGTTCTACCCTGATTTCCATTCTCTCTATTCTCTATTCATTCACCTCATCTTCTTTCTTCTCTCACGCCTGGCACCCTTGCTTTTCTTTTCTTCTTTTCTACATTGAGTTATCAGTATCTCGAAAGGGTAATCTGACCACGGAGGTCTTTAGTCCCTCCCCCCTCGGTGGTCTTGTTATACTAACATATTATTACTTTGATAGCCTTTTATGACCCCACCGAGTAGGGAGACGGAAGAATGATTTGGCCAGCTTGTTCTGCTTGGATCGATACTATAGTTCTACATTGATGTTTATGGAAAGATTTTTTATTTCGTTTTCATCTAAGTATTCCTCTTTTATCTTTTGTCTCGTTTGGGTTGGACCATTATTTCTCTCACCACCCTAGTTCACTAGAAATGAAAATACTGAGTATTGCTTGACCCCCTATCATTTAAACTAGGGGAATATGTGGTATACTGCACAGATACTCATACTGAAATGTATGTATTGGGAAACCATGTACATCAGGAGTAGGGATGTCTACTCCTGAAGCAGTTGCTCCGAGTCTGTTCAAGATAATTGTTTATTGATATTTGTAATATGACTTAATATAAATAAAATATTGAAATATAAAAATTTTGTGAAAGCAATGAACGAGGAAGGTGAAGGTTTTCGTTAGTTGAGACAGATGATTCCAAGAATATTGGATGCCAAGGTTAAGGAAGGCATGTTTGCTGGTCCACAGATCAGATAAATCAGCAATGAAAACCGGTTCAAAGATCTGTTAGTGGGGCCAGAGAAAATTGCCTGGATAGCACTGAAGGATATCACTGAGAATTATTTTGGCAACTACAGAGCACCAAACTCAGCTTGTTGACAAAATTCTTACAGCATACAAGACGACAAGTACATGTTACTGAAGATTAATTTTGTGCATTCACACTTGGACTTCTTTCCTGAAAATCCTGGTGCAGTCAGTGAAGAACATGGAGAAAGATTTGACCAGGACATAGCCACAATGGAAACCAGTATCAGGGCAACTGAAATACATCAATGTTGGCTGATCATTGTTGGACACTGCAGCGAGATGCACCAGATGCAAACAAGCTGGAGTACAAAGAAAAATAAGCGAGTCTGAAACATTATGCGATTAAGTACAGTATAACCATAAAAGTTTATTTTATATGTCTGAAGATTCCTACCTGATGCAGTCATTCTGAAATTACATTTGTGTTCCATTTGAAAGGGTCTATCATAATCACCAAAATTTTTCAGACAGCAAAACTTTAAAAAATGAATTGCCGTGCTAAGTGAATAATATAGTGCAAACACATTAAACGACAAACGATAATCCAAATCCTGAATAAAGTTGAGTGATAAATGAAAATGTCCCGCAATATACACTGTGTGCAGAATTATTAGGCAAATGAGTATTTTGACCACATCATCCTCTTTATGCATGTTGTCTTACTCCAAGCTGTATAGGCTCGAAAGCCTACTACCAAACGACAGACTTTTTAAAACCACTAATACTATCTGGGAAAGTTTACCTTGTGTTTACATTAAAGTCTTACTGACGTAGTCCATCCTTAGAAGTCTGTATATTTTATTTGAAAATACCAATATGACATGAATTAGCGTATTACAAAGTCTGAGCGAATAAAAAGAAACATGAGGTCGAACAAACGTAGACCACGTAGAGCGACGTCACAGGTTGTTACTAGTCGGTTGTAACTACATAAAGTCAACGGGACTATGACCAAAGGTAACACCGATACAGGACCAGTTTAGAAAGAGGTACAAGAAGTGACTGACGTGGT
>BLSH010396882.1:83059-107590 GCA_018402905.1 Glandirana rugosa
TCCTATAATGGTGGGGGGTAGAGACTATAATGGTGGGGGGTAGAGATTATAATGGTGGGCGGTAGAGACTATAATGGTGTAGGGTAGAGATTGGTGGTAATATTAGAGATGGGGGGTGGTAATATCAGAGATGGGGGGTGGTAATATCAGAGATGGGCGGTGGTAATATCAGAGATGGGGGGTGGTAATATCAGAGATGGGGGGTGGTAATATCAGAGATGGGCGGTGGTAATATTAGAGATGGGATGTGGTAATATCAGAGATGGCGGGTGGTAATATTAGAGATGGGGGGTGGTAATATCAGAGATGGGGGGTGGTAATATCAGAGATGGGCGGTGGTAATATCAGAGATGGGGGTGGTAATATTAGAGATGGGGTGATAATATTAGAGATGGGGTGGTAATATCATAGATGGGGGTGTTAATATTAGAGATGGGGTGTGGTAATGTTGTTTTTATGGCAATGAACTTGCATATTTGGAAGTTACAGGTTAGAGCCCAGTTGACAGCCAGTGTTTAGCATATGTGATCTGAGAAGCATCTTCCCAGGCAAATAGAGCTCTGTTCTGTTTGCATTTCCTCCCAGTTTTGAGAGTTGAAGTCTTAATTGCCTTTAATTGGGAGGTATTTTCAGGCACTGCTGGAGTAGATTTTGGAGTTATAGTAAATATAAGTAATGTCATTATTGTACCTATATTTCAGGGTGTCTCCCTGCTTGTATTCTGTTTATTTTTGAAAAAGTCAATAAAAATTGTTATTTAAAAAAATAAAAATAAATGCATGTTGCTTTTGTTTCTGTTTAATAAATATTCATTTTTTTGTACTACAATCATAATTATTGCACTAAACGAACAGTGGGACTACTAAAGTAAACTTAACAGTTTTTTTTCTGGCCCCATCAACCTAGATGTTTCCAAGATAATTGTTGAAAAATGGATCCTACAAGGTCCCTAAACATTGGCCTGTAGTGCTTGTTGGTTTATATGAAATAAGGACAAGATTATCACTATACCAACGTGTGCTGGTGACGATTCTTATTTTTCTGAAATTAAAAATGGCTTTGGTATTAAATATTAGTGAGGTTTATAACATTGTATAGTTTTATATTTCATGGCGCCTCGTGCGACCTGTCCTTTGCCAGTTTACCAGTAGTGAAAAATGTAGCCCCATTTGTGCATCATGCATGTGATTAAGCAAAATGTGCATACTTTGGACAGGTAGTCCTTGCACAACAATCTTCTCCAGTGCTGCAGGTTTTGCAAAATCTTGTAAATGTGTATTTTTCAGATTTTCCCCCCAAAAAAATGCATTCTAAATTATCATTAATCTACAACCAAAATAGTTTCTAATAAACATTTTTAAGAAATGTTTAACCACTTCCCGACTGCCTTATGCAGAATGACGGTTGGGAAGTGGTTCAGTTATCCTGACTGGGCGTCATATGACGTCCTCATCAGGATAACATGTCGGCGCGCACCGGGGGGGGGGCGCATCGCGATGATCGGTGGTGTGGGGGGTGAGTCAGTGTGTGGGGTCATCGGGGAGTAATCGGAAGCACTTTACCGTGTGATTAGCCGTGACTAATCATGGCTGGTCACAGTGTAAACAGGAAAGCCATTTATCAGCTTTTCCTGTACTCAGGTCTGCAGAGCTGAGTAGAGGAGAGCCAATCGGCTGCTCTCCTGACAGTAGGAGTTTGTGCTAATGGTTTATCCGCGCAGCCCCCCTTCGGATTACCACCCTAGACCACCAGGGAGCCTGCCCAGGGACCACCAGGGATGTTCCCACCCAGGACCACCAGGGAGCTGACCAGGGACCACCAGGGAGCTGATCAGGACCACCAGGGAGACCACCCTAGACCACCAGGTAAGGGGCATAGTGCCCAATGTGGATGGCACTCAGTGCCACCTTCAGATGCCACCCTATACCACCAGGAAAATGGCCCCTATCAGTGCTTCTGCCTACCAGTGCCCCTATCACTGCATACTATCAATGCCCAACAGTGCCACCTACCAGTGCCACCTATCAGTGCCCATCAGTGCCACCTATCAGTGCCCAGTGCCACCTATGAGTGCCAATAAGTGTCACCTATGAGTGCCCATCAGTGCCGCTTATCAGTGCCCATCAGTGCTGCATATCAGTGTCCGTCAGTCCTGCATATCAGTGCCCATCAGTGCTGCTTATTAGTGTCGCGTATTAGTGCCCATCATTGCTGCTTATAAGTGTCTCTTCATCAGTGCCCGTCAGTTCCACCTCACCAGTGCTGCCTCATCAGTGCCAATCAGTACTGCCTCATCAGTGCCCGTCAGTGTAGCCTCATCAATGCCCATCGGTGATGGAGAAAATGTACTTATTTACAATGTTTTGTGACAGAAACAGAGACATTTTTTTTTCAAAATTTTTGGTCTATATTTATCCGTAGCGCAAAAAATAAAAAATGCAGAAGTGATCAAATACCACCAAAAGAAAGCTTTTTTTTTTTGTGGGAACAAAATGAAAAAAATTAGTTTGGGTAAAGCATTGCACGACCGCGCAATTGTCATTCAAAAAGCAACAGCACTGAAAGCTGAAAATTGGTCTGGTAGGGAAGTGTTCTAAGTGCATAGTATTGAAGTGGTTAAAAGATTATGTATTTTTTTCTGGCATTGGCATTGTCCTTTTTTTAAAGGTAACTCTGCTATTTTTGAGGAAAAAAAACAATTAGCTCTGGGTGATTAACGGACATTTCAGGGATTTTAAAACTGTTGCTGCAGATTCCCGCCTGTTTTCCTTTCCTCTGAAGGGATAGCTCTTTGTTACAGAATGTCCTGTGCACAGTGATTCTGAATAGGAGTGACTAATTCACTTTAATCAGCTGATGCACATTGAATGTACTGTAGAGAAGAGTTGCAGTGTCTGCATCCCTTTAGACAAGATTAAGCCTTAGGTAGTATCTCACCAAAAATTATATTTTTGTTGCAGAGGATACCTAAAACCTGACCAGAGGAGCAGAGTTCTTTACTCAAGCAGGACATTTTTTGGAGGTGTTCACCAAAGGTGCACAGAACGCCTCCAGTTTGCCATATTGCACTGAATTTTACAAAAAATTACAACACTGCAGTTTAAAAAAGAAAGGTAATTTTTAATTAAATTGCATTACAGCTTGTATATGTTATATTATTTTTTTTTATTTGGTATATTGTTTTCATCGAGAGTTACTATTAGAGTCTACAAGAGAACAACAGCAAATTAAAATGGTCACTTGCCGAGAATAACAAGTGTTTTCACAAACATTTTAACATGTTGTTGATTGCATGATCAAAACTAGCACTAAACTACACTTGAAATGTTTTCCAATTAACTTTAATAATAATGTATGTAGGCATAGGCATGTGAGTTTCTATTTAATGAAAAAAAAAATCATTATCATCAGTAATGTAGATTAGCATTTTGATATAATTTTGTATTATCATTTTATAGGTATGTATGCTTTTTAAATCTGATCATAAAGAAATGTTTAGTAAGAATTGTATCTGTTTTGTGCTCTACAGTGTGCATTTTACATTTACATTATGGAACAACAGCAAAATAATAGTTACTTCTAACTGCCAATGAAAAAATTAAGTGTTCCATGAACATTTTACATTTTATTGTTTAAAAATTAGCAGTAAGATAAATATATCCTTTTATGGTTAATTTCAAAATATTGTTGTACGCTATCTTCTGTTGTATTGCTATAAAAAAAATTATACACATACATATATACACTGATCTGCCAGAATTTTATGACAACTGGCAGTAAACATGAATAACATTGATTATCTTGTTACAATGGCATCTGACAGTTGGTTGGATATCATAAGCAGCAAGTAAACATGTTGTTCCTGAAGCTGATGTGCTGAAAACAGAAAAAATGGGAATTACAGTTTGTTTTGTATGGGACTGTGTCAGGGTGTTCATGCTTATCTGTATCCACAGCCAAAGGTTTCTAATATGGGCACATGAGCATCAGAACTTGACCACAAAGCTATGGAAGAAGGTGGCCTGGTATGAGGAATCACGTTTTCTTTTACATCATATAGATCGGCGGTCCCCAACCTTTTTGGCACCGGGGGGGCGGTGGCGGATTTGTTGCACGGGGGTAAGCGATTTTTGGCGGGCAATGTGTTGGGGCAATGGCTGGTGTTAGCGCTTCAATCATCCCAGCACCATGGTTGTTATGGTGTCAGGATGAATGAAGTGCATTATTTCTATTATTACATTGTAATATAAATGAAATCATTCAACTAACCATAATTCAGAATCAGTGGGAGCCCCAAGCATGTCACCTGCCACGTCGCCTGCCACCAGATTCAGATTGTCACTTGAAACGCTGCCTGCCCCCTGATGAGTATGCCACGTTGCCTGCCACTTGATGAGGATTGTCACTTGCCATGCTGCCTGCCACCAGATGAGGATGCCACTTGCCATTGTCTGCCACCAGATAAGGATGCCACTTGCCATTGCCTGTCACCAGATGAGGATGCCACTTGCCTGCCACCAGATGAGGATGCCACTTGCCTGCCACCAGATGGAGATTGTCATTTGCCACACTGCTTGCCACCTGATGAGGATGCCACGTTGCCTGCCACCTGATGAGGATTGTCACTTGCAACGCTGCCTGCCACCAGATGAGGATGCCACTTGCCTGTCACCTGATGAGGATGCCACTTGCCTGCCACCAGATGAAGATGCCACTTGCCTGCCACCAGATGAGGATGCCACTTGCCATTGCCTGCCACCTGATGAGGATGCCACTTGCCCCGTTGCCTGCCACCAGATGCAGATTGTCACTGTTAGCTGCCACCAGATGTGGTGACAGCTGTCCTCAGGCTCTCCTCAGGCTCTCCACAGGCTGTCCTCAGCGCGGATCCTGGGAAAACTGTTGCGGGCGGGAAGAGATGACGTCACTCTCTCTGTCTCTCATAGGCCGCGGCTGCAGTCCTGTGAAGAGCAGCCTTTGCGGCCCTTTAAGAAAACAGCGGTGCGGGCAATGAGAGATGATGTTAGGTAACACGTACCCTCTACCTAAACATTGTTGTTGATGACCAAGGACACTTCTTCATTGAAAAGGTATTCCATGGTGGCAGTGGCCTCTTTCAGCAGGGTAATGCACCATGCCACACTGCAAAAATGGTTCAAGAATGATTTGAAGAACAACGACTTTGAAGTGGTGACTTGGCTTTCAAATTTTCCAGATCTCAATCCAATTGATCATCTGTGGGATGTGCTAAAAAACAAGTCTGATCCATTGAGACTCCACCTCCCAACTTACTGTACTTAAAGGATCTGCTATTGATGGCTTGGTGCCAGTTACTACAGCACAGCTTGAGAGGTCTAGTGGTGCCCATGCCTTGATGGGTCAGGACTGTTATGAAGGCAAAAGGGGGGAACTACTCAATATTAGCTGGATGGTTCTAATATGTAAAATATAAAATACAAGGGGGTTATAGCACACTGAGCATAACTTATTGTTCCATCAAAGACTATAGCAACCTCAGTTATATTTGCTCCTTTTTAATACTAACCTGCATGATGAAGTAAAAATGTAAATATGTGTGCTCAGGTCCTACATAGCTTACATTTATACAACAAATGAGATAATAAAGAAGTGTAGTCACTTATTAACCCTTACATTTTCACAGCAAACTCTTGCTTATAAAAATATGTATTGCACTACATATATTGCAATGCGTGTTAGCAAATAAGAAGTTGACATTCTGCCAGAGAGTGATCACTTTGATGCAGTTGGCCAGGCTGAACATGTATTGCAATATATGCAGATTATTCTCTGATGGAACAATGGGGTATGCACAGTATGCTATAACCCCCCTTGTATTCTGTTTGTTTTGGAGTTTTTTGGGGGGAACACGCTTGCTTGTGTGCATAAATAGCTGTTTTTGCCTTTGCCTGCTGGTGTAGTATTTCTATATATATATATACATTGTGTTTCTATTGATGGTCATTGGTGCCATGAAATTAGTGTTTGAACATAATAAGGAAAATTAAAAAAATGTATATTTTTTGCCTTTCCATTATTACTTGATGGAAGTGAGCAGAGTTCCACCTAATTTGTTAAGCTACATGAAAATCCTATTTTCTTTTAAAAAAGCAATCCCAAGTAATACATTATGCAACATAACATTAAAATGGAAATGTATGATTCTCTGAGCAAAAAGGAAAATTAATCTGCAAAGCGAACAGCCTATTTGCCTTTAGTAAATCAACCCCAATGTGTGTATTTAGTGCTAATTTAGTAAAGGCAAATATGTTGTTCACTTTTTAAGACAATTTTTACTTAGCTTAGCGATAGAGGAGAAGCTCTGATGAATTCCATCATCCAATCATGTACAAGCAAAAATAGTGCTTTTTATTTACCTTGCAAGTGATTGGGTATTCTTTGCAAAGTAATTTTCACCATATTCACTAAGCTAAGGTAAAATCCCATTGTATACACCTCTAAATAATGGGGCAAGGGAGGTTGCCTTTCAAACATTTAATCAGCAGGTGAATTAACCCAAATATGAGTTACATCAATATAACCTATTGTTGCTTTTCTAATGTGGCAGTGTCCATGTGGAGTATAATTTGATCAGAATAATGATTCACCATCTTCTGATGGGGAAATGCACATTAATCAACCATATGTGATGTAAGTTTATGCTGACTAATCTATGTATATACTTGTCAACTTCTGTACAGATAAAACAGGACATAAATGATCATGGCATTCTCTAATATTTTGAAATATTCTGAGAACAATAATGATATGCTAAGGTGTGGGGTCTTTACTTCAGCCCAATAATTAATTTTTAAAAGCCTTTATGCGCTAGTCCCTCTGCATCTACCTCTACCAGTAATGAGAATATCCCACGAAAAATAAATAAAAAGAGTAAAAGTTGACACAGGTGTTAAAGCTAAGGCTTTAACACAATTATCCTGACCTACATTTCAATTGATTTGTAAAGCGATCATAAGGCCTCCTTCACACAGTCGTTTAGCAGTATACACTGGATTCCAGCTGCAAGAATCAGCGGATTCTTGCAGCTGGAATGACTGGTGCTTTAGAGTAGTGGCCACTGTTCAGCCTGTATAAACTAATGAAAGGTTGACAGTGGGCACTGCTATTCTCATGTAGCCGTACAACAAGCACACCAAGCAGTTACCTGTGGATGTCCGAGCCTGGCTGCAGCTGACTGCATCCATCTTGGATCACTTTTTTTTACTAATTTAGAGGGCATTTATTCATACAGTAAAAATACATAATATATTCATACTCAACATAACCAAAATCCCTTTTTTTTTTCTTTTTTCTTTCGCCGCCTTGTTTGCACCCTGCTTGTCACTCTGTTACAACTAATATACATTTTTCTATACAATCTTTATTCATTTATGTATTTTGGGAATTGCACCACAGGTGGCTCTTGTCCCGCTTTTGGGATGCCAAGAGCGTGGTTTCCTGCAAGCCAGTTCCATAATTGGATCCTGCTTTGGAGGGGACAAGGACAACTCGTGGAATGATTTGGATCACCTCTTTATAAGTCTCTGGTTACAGGACTGCTCTCCATCCACTAGTGGTAAATATTACCTACTGTGCCCATATGGACAGTCATATACTGTGATATGTTGCAATTCTAAGCTTTTGATGTATCTTTCAGACACAAACAATCCCCTTAAAAGACCAGAACTACATTGGGTCGAATGCATCGAAGTATAAATTTGTGGCTGGTATACTGCATTGTTTGAGTACATCCGCCTCTCTTTTTCATTGTTGCTATGTTTGATGGATTAAAGAAAGAGAGGATTTGGGACTTTGAATGTGGTAGGTCTAGCATAGCTAAAAGATGAGTCAATGTAAAAAGACAGGTTTTATTTGATACATTAACCTCCCTGGTGCTATGATTATGTCAGATTTTTGCGTTTCAAGCGGTACATTTTTTGCATAGAAATTTTGCATTTTATATTTATATTATATAATTATAATATAATAAATAACTATAAATACTTATCAAAAATATTAATATAATAATAATAAAATCTATTCAATCATGTAATCAAATCAAAACCCTGAAATTTGCTCAGTTGCAGAATTGACGCTGTCGTCACTTTCAGTGTCTGATGACGAATTTCCCCCAAATTAGTATCACTCAATTCTGAAAATGATTCTTATTTACTATCACTGTTTTCTAGCTGGTCAAAAACCGCTTTTGAGGTAAAAGGATGCTTTTTGGATGCCATGGACATTCTCAAGTTTCCAGGCAGAAAGAATGACATATATAATATAAAAGTGCATGCAGGGCACTGGACAAAGCACGTGGGACAAAAGGAATGTGAAATGATTTGATACAGTAATGTAATCTTACAGATTACAGTGTACTTTGTGTTATGTGTTTTGCACTTCTTGAATTTGCCGCTGGGCTCCGCCCCAATGCGACGTGACTCTCGCTGGGAACGTAACCCAGAGGCATCGGGCAAAGATTCCGCTGGATGACACAGCGGGGGGACATTGCAGGGTCCTAGAGAGAAGGTAAGTAACTTTTCCAGGATCCTGCGATGCAATCCCGAGTGTGGCTCGGGGTTACCGCTTTTGGTAATGAAAACTCACCCCGAGCCACACTCGGGATAACCGCCAGGGAGGTAAAAAAACATGACATAGTAAAATGAGTACATGCATATCAATCACATATTATTTACCAGATATTCATGAAAACAATCATAGCAGCTTTGAGGTAACATATTTGAGGTATAAGGCAGTTGCCCATCATATAGAATCACTTGAAAAACAACATGGTGGAGTAACTTGGGAGTGGATTAAATAAAAGCATTATATAAAAAGAAAATGGTCCATCAGAATTAGCACGACGCATGTTTTGCGGTTTCCTACCATATCATCAGGTGTCAGTGCGCCAATATCTGTAAAAAAGCATAAATAAAACGATATGGTCCAATGTTACACCCAAACATAAGGGAGACTGTATATGTAAAGCAAGGGAGAAATGAACTCATCCCTCTGAGTACTTACATGTCAATTAATTCTACACCATGTGAACTGGTGGCTGCTTAAAATAATCATGGCAAGCACATGGGGAGATGCATCTCACTGCTGTGGGCGGCTTCGGCAGGTGGGCCTCCCCTTTTTTGCTGTGCCAGTGTGACTCTGGGAGGAGCCCCAGTTCACTTTGCTAGCTCTATTGGCAGCACCTCTAGCAGCATACTGCACAGATCTGTGGATCATGTTTATCTGTCACAGCATTAGGTAATCAGCTGGCTGGGCTTTATGCTTTTCAATGCTTGATTGAAGACAGCATTGGCTGGCTTTCATCATTTTTCCTATGGCCTCTGCACTTTCCTTTAGTTCAGGTAAGGCTCTTTCCACTATTTTCACACTTCCTTTGTACCTACCTTTCCCCTTGGTATTGCGCTCCAGTTACTGTTTAATACTTTTTAACACTATTATATACTTTCATGTATTCACAATCTACCTGATTTACTCAATTTTACAGCATTGGAGCCCAAATGGATTCCTTTTGGTCACTTGTTTTCTTTCCCACTAGAGATCATGATGTGTGTCCGGCTTTCCTGCGGGCCCCTTCCTCAGCTCCCGGGATGAACATTTTAAGCAGCCACAAATACTCAGCGAGCTTAGTTCATTTCTCCCTTCCTTTACATATACTGTATAGCCTCCATCATGTTTGGGTGTAAAATTGAATAATATTGTTTTATTTAGGCTTTTTTATACATATTGGTGTACTCGCCCCTGATGATGTGGTAAGAAACCAGGAAACGTGCGTCGGGCTAATTTTGATGCACCATTTTCTTTTTATATGGCTTTTATTTCATCCACTCCCAAGCTACCCACCATGATGTTTTTCAAGTAAGTCTATATGATGGACAATGGTCTTATACCTCAATATGTCATCTCAAAGCTGCTATGATTCTTTTCATGAATATCTGGTTAATAATATGTGATTGCTATGCTTGTTTTACCACGCATGTACTCATTTTATTATGTCATGTTTTTTAATGCATCAAATAAAACATGTCTGTTTACATTGACTCCTATTTTAGTCATGCTAGACCTACCTTATTCAAAGTCCCAAACCCTTTCTTTCTTGCATATAGATTTAGGGATGGAGATGTGTGATCCCACACATCTCATTTAAAGTCCCGAACCCCTCCTTTTGTTTCATGTTCGATGGATTACTTATAAATTTGCAACCAAAGCTCATATTTTAAAATTTTGTGAATTTTAATCTTTTGTACAATAAAAAGATTTTTTACAAATGTATCATTACTGCTAAAAACCCCTGGGGGGAACTATCTTGTCCCCAGGCTCAGACATCTGACTCTAGCCACAAGTAACCCGTGTTGTCCAGCTACATGTGAACAGTGGCAGTCTGTCATTAGTTTATATAGGCTGAGAAGCCACCGCTATTTGCATGCAACAGTCATTCCAACTGCAAGAATCCACTGATTTTTGCCACTGGAATCCAGTGTTTGCGGCCAACAGCCATGTGATGGAGGCCTTAAAGCAGCTTACATTTTCCAGAAGTTTGCCTCTCCACAGTTAATGAAAAGTTTGCCAGACTAGGGATCCACATTTTTATTAACCAGACTCAACTTGAACTTCAACCAAATTGCCTAAAAGTTAAACAATATGCAGATATAACTTAAATAAATGATTGCAGTTTTACTATTATATTCTACTTGAATGTGTTGTTTTACATGCAAGCAGTGCGCGGCTCTGACTTGGACTTTGTATCAGCCCCTTGCAGTCCATATACAGCAGAGTTGGGGAAGATAGAAGCAGGAGGAGCCAATCCCCTGTGCCACAGTGCAGGGAACAAGTTGATAGGAAGTGAGGGCAGAGAGATGAACTCATCAGTCTGATACTTCTTTCAATGCCCAGTCACAGAGCGGGGCGGGGAGGAGACCTTTACTGAACTGCTTCAGGGTAAAATAAGGTCAGACAGGGCTAACCGATAAGGCAGGAATATGTGTATCTCAGAACTGAATAGACAGAAATACAGATCATTTGCAGGCAAAGCAGCTACCTTATATGTATTTAATCTGAGTATTTAACTATTTGCCTGGAGTAAGCTTATATTTATATAGACAGGCTACATAACAAGTTATAGCAAGCATTGCAGAGAATTAGTTAGCACTGTAACCTTGCAGCTCTGGGTTTTACATTAGTTCCACCAAGGATACTTTGTAACTAGCAAAAAAAAAAACACAGCAGCAGGACAGTGGCTCCAGTGTTGCCCATATTGGACATTGTGTAAGCGTGCATAGCTCTATTTCATCTATGAGCCTTGATAAGGCTTTCTGTGGATTCCATAGTGCATTAAGCAATAAAGTAAAGAAGCCTATGAGAAGCATGCATGTAGGACAGTGGTTAGCAATCTTACATTTCAGAAAGGAGATATAAGATTGATTTCTACCGGGAATGCTATCTGCATGTAGCCTTATGATATGTCCATGCTTCCTCCATAATCTCTGGTTTCTTTCAAAATTAGACAGATACTTTAATTGGCTTTCATACAAATGAACCCTATTGTGTATGACCTTGGAGGAATTAGATAAATGTTTATCAACAGGGGTGCCACAGCATCCTGGAGTGCCATTTGGGTTCCCCCGGGATGCTGTGAGCATAGTACCCAATTTGCCATGGATCAGTGTCAAGAGTTGCCATTGTGTAGGGCAGTCACAAGCACCACAGCAACCAATGATGCCCTAGGGCAAATATGCAAGGCATCATTCTTTGCTATGGTGTTGACAGCTGGCCTGTACCTTGGCAACTCATGACGCTTATCATGGGCAGGTGTCATGCAGGGCTGCCCCTTGCATTCATAAGAGGATTGGAAATCTGGCTCATCCAGACCTCCTCCACCTCCTGTCCTCTGCTGGGGTGAAAGGTAGGACTCTGATGAGAAAAGGGGACTGTGTAACTAGAGGTTGTGTGATGGGGAGATCTGTAACTCAATGGGGCTCTGTGATGGGGGAACTCTGATGTGATCAGAAGACTTGGAGATGGGAAAGCTCTGACGCGATGGTGATCTTTTATGTGATGGGAAGCTTTGGGTGCAAAGGTAATTTCATCAAGGTGGTTGGGATGCATCATCCCAGGCTCGGGTTTCCTATTAAAAATAGCATGCTTAGGGATTTTGTGTACTTGTAATGGGTGTTGTGACTGAAAAAAGGTTGAGAAACCTTGTATTAGATTATAAGCTTCCTAAGGAAGAGGGACTGTTTTTGATGTTTCAATGTCCTCTGGAAAGCACTACAGAACACACTATATTAGTGAGTTAAGTAAATACTGTAAATTACCCCTGCAGGCTAAAAAGTTGATGATTTTACATGATGGTTTTTAAAATGTTCTGTGTGTTCTAATACTAGCCGTACATTCGCCTTACAGGATAAGCAAGTGAGCATTTTGTCCCTACTAACTGGAATTTGCTAAAAACTCAGATGCATGTTGAAGAATGGCACTATTGACACTAATAAGAACAACATCTTTGCCAGTCATACATTGTAAGAAGTGCTAAATGTTGTTGCCCTGCCTTAAAAAATATGCAAACCCAACATGTCATGTTCCTGATATGTACCTGCTGTACTTGCATGAAAAGGCATCCTGTTCTGTTTGTATTGCTTTCTATATACCCAATGTTTTCTGGCTATGCTGACAACTCAGCCTGCCCTCCTCCAATTATCCGGTTTGTGCTCACCCCCCCCCCCCCACACACACACACACAGCCATTCACTGGGAAGACCAGTGTGCTGCTGTTTTTCCTCCCCTAACTTGCGTTTGATTTACTAAAGGTAGAAAATATTGACTCAGCTTAGTAACTAAAGGGAAATCATGCTCACACCCAGTATAAAAACATATGGAAGGCTAAATTCTGTTTTTATTAGATCATGTGACATGATTGGGGGATAAAAGTGAACATAGTTCCTCTTATTCACTATGCTAACTGACCATTTTCTTCTCCATTAGTAAATCAACCCAAGTGTGTGCAAACAGGTGGTCTAATCATTACATTTGCACACAATCAGCATGTTTAGAAAGACAGTGTTATACATGTTTTACAACTTTTTTTGGATACAGTAGGAAACCCTGTTCCTTCTTACTGTTGTCTGCGGCTCTGTTTTCATGGTGAAAACTAACACATCTCCTGCAACAACTATTTCACAAAATTAGTTTTTTTTTTGGAGTCCAAAATATTAGAATATAATGGACATAAATTACATTTGAATTCATTTCTTCAGGCAAGAAAATAGCAGTCCTATTTTTTTTACTTTCTTAAGTCTGCCTGTTAAGCTGGCCACATACTTTACATTTTGATTTCACAATCTCAGTACAATATCCTTTAGGTTTACTTACAGCTAGGACCTACCTAAGAAATTCCATTTACAGTATATCCTAAAAGATAAGTCCTCACACCACAAAATTGTTGGTAAACTTAAGGGAAATGTACAACCAGACTTCGGAGTATATGACTATGAATCAAGCAGTAATTCAATGTCCTGGGATGTGCAAATTAATATCTTAAAGAGGGTTTTCTGTGAAAATGGAAGACCTGTTTTACTGACACCATCAACACTCAACACCCCCATCCCCACACACACACATACAATCACAAATAGCTTGAAAAATCCTTATAAATAAAGTTTTTACAAAAAAATAAATGAATTAAGGCTTACCCTTACACCGGTGAGTTGGGGGTGACACTACTGTGTCTCCCTATTGCCTCCCTTGAAAGCTAGGCACTCAAAATCCAGCAAATGAAATGGGCTGAATTGTATTTTCTCATAATTCCAAATGCCCAGTTTTTTAGGAAGGAAGTAGGGCAGGATGATATCATCCATGCTTCCTGGAGATGTTGGAAGCTGGGGCCTAAGGAAGTATTTTTTTTTTTTAATCTTTATGGGTTTTGTTTCAAGCTATGTGTGTTTGGGGGATAGGAAGCTCACAATAAAATAAACCTCCCATGTTCATTGAACGTACAATGCACATATAAAAACAATCTACCAAATGTCAATATATATGGAAACAGGAAAACATTTCATGAAATTTCTTTGACAAGTCTTGTAAGCTAGATGTGTGTGGCATACGGAGAAACATAGACATTTTTTTTAACCACCAGAAAATATTAACTATTATTATCATCAAATATCTTTACAATGTTAGTGAAAATGAAAATGTACTTGCAAATTCTTCTGTGTTTTGTCTACAGCAGAGAGTACCACATTCTGTTCATATGCTGTCTACCTAAAGCAAATAAAGTACATTTCTTTGTCATCCATGTGGGAAGAGAACACTGAACTGCCATAGGAGAGTGAAGTACTGTATTTTTCCACATTTAGTGTGTGCGTGAAACTATTTAAAAATAGCTAACAAGTTAATCATGTATACATGCCCTCCAATTACATTGCCACACAAACTATTTTGCTATTACAATTATTTATAGTCCTTTATAATTTTTGCTTAAGTCCAGCAAAAATGTTGTTACAAAGCAGCATAATTCAGGTTTAAAAAATTGTCTCCGTACACATTTTTTTTTTAACATTTTATTAAAACTTCATTTAACAAGTGAAAAGAAAAGTTAAACTTGAATGTTTTTTTGCTCAATTACTCCAAATCAAATAGCTGTTACAAGTTAAAATTACCCATGCCTATTGTAAACTTCTTGAAACCATATCACTTTCTTTTCTAACAATTACCATGAAAGATCTTTGCAATTACTAAATGAAAATTGTTGCTTATGTGTTACCAAGATGCTTTCAAGCAACCCAACTACCTAGTTATATTTTATGGGCCAAAAAAGCTCATTTTGTACCAGTTCTAAAGGAGGGCACATTTGTCTGTATATACTCCAAAAAGAAAATGGTCCATGATATAAACACCTTTAAGTATTTGTGGTAGGAGGTTTCATGTAAATTCCCATTCCTTTCTGATTTTCACCACACTTTGCTTGCAAAACACACAATGCCATTCTTTATTTGCAAAGTGGAAAATATAAGGTCTGGTTTTGTTATTTCAGCATTTAAAAGTTTTTTTTCATAGTCTTTTTTTTTTCAACATCCCTCAATATGTCCTGTTAGGTCTTTTCACAGCCAGCCTAAAATCGAACTCATAAATTCAAAGCAAAGTACTTTAGTAATTGGAGCCCCGAGTCCTGGGTGCCTTTGATCTAATTTATTGGAAACGTTTGAATTTAAGCTACATAGTTTCTCTCCTATTGTTAAAATGAATTAGTTTTGTGTATCCCAAATTATTTGGAACAGCTTATAGGAAAAAAATTAGAAGTTCAGCTATAATCTATGTGCTTTCAATTACCACCCTAGCATTTTCTGTGTCCCCATAGCAATCCAATTCTAATCTGGTAGATGGTGTCCAGCATTTTTTACATAAGAGTATCACAAATCCTTGGGTTTAAGGTGTCTTACTGGCTTTTTTAGAAGCTGAACTGGCAACAATGACCTTTTTTTTTTTTTTTTTGCAAGTGTGAAGGAATCTGTCCCTTTTAGAGGCACCGTTACCTCTATACCCGGCAGAATGATGAATATTTGGTTGCTCCATTCATAAATCACAGAGCCAGCAGGTGAAATGCAATGCTCCAGGTAAAGTATGATGATTAATGTGTTTTGAACAAGATGAAAATCAAAAAAAAGGCCAAAAATAAATCATACTTACACTTTGAGAATATGTATCTGATATGTAACAGCGTTAGCAATACTATATATAAATATATATATATACATATATACATATATATATATATGTATGTTTTACACAGATAGACACACACACACAACCTTGTAGACAGCTCTAATGCACTTAAGTTTTGCAGTGATAAAAAAAATATTCAGTTATTGTAAAAGTGTCCACAACTCATGAAGTTAGCTTTTTTTTTAACCTTCACTCAAATATATATATATATATATATATATATATATATCTTTAATTAAAGTCACCATATTTTATATATCACCAAGAAAAATAATAAAATAAGGCTGCCCTCAATTTCATTATTCATATATATATATATATATATATATATATACATGATAAATTATCTGTGTGTGCATACATTAAGCTGCTTCTACAGTCCATTAAAACGTGTGAACGGGTTGCAATAATTGAAAGATAAACGTTTTTATTTATTCAGAGAAAAACAATGGTCACTAATGGTTTTAGTTACTGAAAAATTATGAAAACCTAACAAAAAACACATTTCTTGGGAGAAGTTCATATACTATTATGTTTTACACAACAATAATAATTTAACTATATCTCTAGCATGTATATTCTTTCCTGCTTCCTAAATTCTAAAGTATATTTGTTAATGTAAAATACTGCTTACCAATTACCTATTAGCCTGCATTCGTTTCATTCCTTATTGCAACTTTTTTCTTTACAAAAATAGTGCTCATTTATAAAAAAAACAAATAATATTAGTGATTTAAAAATATTTAAATGAGACCATATAATTTTGTAATGCATAAAAAATACACGTATCACTAAATATATGCATGAGTACAGAGTGCACACTTTTTACATTTTTAGGTTTCCTTTTTTCATAGGACATATGCTTTTGTTGGGGTCACAGGTAGTTTATCCCAGCACAGGCAGAGACCATGTGGCATACTCTGTGTTCATTGGACTACAAATTCCAGCATGATTTGCCAAACCTGGCCACAGCTTCATCTAGTCTGTGAAAAATAAATATATTGTTTAAAAATACACACACTGTACTTCTTCCCCCTATAACTACAGAACATGTTGGTTTTAGGCTAAGAAATATCTGTGGTTTGGATAGCCCTTGCTTAAAATTATGTGAATATTTAACACTTCCTTTGGGAAAAAATTCAAATGTTTTCCCCTTTCAATCATTTTAGAATGATATAAAATATGATACTTGAATGAAGAAGAGGAGCAATATTCTTGGTGGCTAAACAAACAGGTACAGTCACTTTGACTGATAGCTGTGCACAGATCTTAGAAAAATCAAAAGAATATAGGCAAAAACTGCACCTTTTTGTTCTTTATATTTTAACATGGTAATTGGATAGTTAACTGTGGCTCCATGGCTATGTGGAACTACAGGTTCCAGAAGCCACAAATTACTAAATGTCATTACACTTTGACTTATGGCTTCCTAATTAGATGGAACTGCAGAATTGTAAAAATGCAACCTCTTTTAGATGAGATAATTACGCCCTTAGATAACAGTGAAAAAACACTTCTAAAACGGGATGTAATTTGTATAATTTCTTTAACAGGAAACGTAAGTAGCAGATGTGGAGAAATAAATCTTTCTCCATTTTGTATTTGGAGGAAACAATTTCTGCATACCCATAAATATACAATCACATGGCAAAGTCTGAATTTTAACTCTTGCCTTTCTGATTTTTTTTTTTTTAATCTCATTTTGCTTTTTTTGTTGCATAAAAACCTCTCTTTGAAAAAACACAACTTTAAGAGGTGGTCTCCTTTTTGCAACAAAGTTTTAACCACAGGGTAGGAAACCATAAATGTCAGTGTTTAGTTGTACAAACAACATTTATGATTAGCTTGGTGGGATAAATACAGGTTTTACCTCTCCAGCTAAGCTTATCTGCTATTGGAGGATATTTAGACCCTGGAAATGGCAGTTGTTTCTTATTTACGTCCCTTTAGTGCAGCCTAAAGTGTCTTGATGTCTTCAGGTTATTTAGATTGCAATAAACTTTTTTTTGAGTGGATAAAATTTATGTTAACCTTGTTGCAGATTTTAAAACAATATTTATATATATATATTTTGTTTCCTTGAAATGTTAATGACTTCCTAGAAAATCTGATTATGTATATATCTGAAATAGCATATATCATGTTATTTCCTTCTGACCGACTATGCTGACTAACGAGTTACATAACTTTTGATTCAAACGTGTTTTTTAAATCATCGTATATAGCTACAGTATGCAGGGAATTTTATGAACAATTGTATTGGAGAAATGACTTGGATGCAGATTGAAAGAACTTAATTTTGTAAGTCTGGAAGTAGCTAAATTGAATTATCTGCAATGTACTGTTCGATAATTTTACAGCAATATCCAAATTATACAGAATAACTAATAGTTTTAATAACAAACATTTGTTTTCTTTTATATTATTATAGGTAAACATGTTAACCAGCTACATTGGTTGATTTGAAGATAGTAAAGCATGTAACTTAAATATTTGGAAAGCAAATGTATATAAGCACATTGTATGCAAATTAGAAAAGCAAATGTATGTAAGCAAATGGTATATACATTTGGAAAGCAAACTAAACATTTTAAACCTACTAAAACTATTATCATATTTTATTGTGTGTTCTTTAATTTAATTAATAATTGCTAAATATACACAAGCTATTTACCTTCCAGTATTGTGTGACAAAGACTTTAATCTGTGTAAATGCTTTTTTTTGATCCATGTAAAACAATTATTTGCGCTAACTTAAGAAATATAATATGTATGTACAAGTAATACAGAAGAAATATATATATATTTTTTTTCAGTTATACACACACATGATATATATCACAAATATGATGTTTGAATGTTATATGGTATGGATTTAATAAAGGAGTTTACACAAAAATTATACATGTTGCCACTTATTCTGCACTTAACTTTTGCTTTGTTATACATTAGCTATACAACAAATATGTTTGAATATAATAATCTACAAAATATGTTGACTTTTTGTATTTGTGGTTTTTGATAAAAAAACAAAACAAAACATATATATATATATATATATATATATATATATATATATATATATATATATACACACACACACACATACATACATATATATATACACATGCAATGAGTATATATATAACTTTTTTTTACAAAAAAATATATGCAGGTGCATATAAGGATACAAATATGTACAAATACATGTATATTTCTGTTGTAAGCAGATTCTAGGATGTGTGCTTGTTTCTGCATAGACAGATAAAATGTGAGCTTGTTCTTGTGTATATCACATGGTTAAATATGTTTACACACACCTTCAGTCATATGTATATAATGTGCAGTAGTGTGTGTAAGATGGTCACCGGCTGTTTGAGTAATGAGCGTTACGTGTATAGGGAGACTGAAAGGGGCAGAGCATGACTGCTCTAAATGAAAGGCTATTGGTAAATACAGCCCCCAGGAACCATGCACCTGGTCCTTTTCTTGTGTTATGTTAAAAATGTGAGGGTCACATTACAAGCAGCAGACTGAGCAATGCATAAAGAAAGATCCAGCGACAGCAGACCTTCCAATCGCATTCTCTTGTTTAATAAGCCTCAGGACAATTCTCCAAAAAATACAGAATAGCCTTTCCTTGCAAAGATCAGTGTGTCTGATGGGGAGCTGCTGGGGGTGCTTGAACTATGCTTGCCGTACAAGGATAAGGCAGTATTTTTGTGTCATTAATTTTAAGAAAGCATGGTTTGTACTTCATGACCCAGGCATATATATGGCTATGTTTTCTATTATACCTAAATATCTTCCAGACATCCATTACAAGTGGCATAGTTTCATTTTGGTAATAAGAGAAAAGTAATTCAGTAATCAATCTGGATGTTCTCTAAATCTTAATCTTGAGATGCCAGATTTAGCTTGATGCTAACTCATACCCATACTACACAAGCGCTCAAAGACTATATGGTTGATTTACTAACAGAGTGAATAACATAGTAAATGAAGTGAAGCTGTGTTAACTTGACTCACCCAACCATGTTTAGGTAATAGCCTTCACTTTAATCAATAAGTTACGTGATCATTTTCTGTTCCTTTGTACCCCTTTACATTAATTCTTTGCATTTCAAAATTATAGAAAAAAAGAAAAACAAAAGCAAAAATACAACAATAAAAACACTCTTTACATGGACACACATGTACATAGGAGCTGATATACTAAATGAGAGAGAGTGTGTGTAAAATCTGATGCAGCAGTGCAAGGTAGCCAATCATAAGCTTTGACATAAAAAAACCTGGAAGCTGATTGGTTTCTATGCAGAACTGCACCAGCTTTTTCACGCTCCAGTTTTAGTAAATCAACCCCTATTAGGATCCTTTCATACCATACTGCACATAAAAGCTCACCACATTGCACTGAGAATGCATTAGTGTTGATGTGCATTTAACATGGCATTATCATGCATTGAATTTTTATATAATCTGTTGTAATGCTAGATTCACACCTATGCAGTTGCTGCGGCTCACATTTGCATGGGAACAGCAGCCCATTCATTTGAAAAATATTATAATAATAAGACAGCCCAACAAAAAAATATATATTTTTTTCCTAGTACCTTGCATTTTAGACGTGTTCTTGGGGTTAATTGGGGCGCTGATTTTGAAAATTGCATTTGATTTTATATAATTTTTTTAGTCAGTTTTTGAAAAGATCTTGCTGATTAACTTGTTCTTTTGTTACCTAGCTTGTGTTTTTGCATACAAGTTAGCAGATGTAGTGAAAGGTTTTATGTACTTCCAACTGTAATTTTATATTGAAAACATTGGATTCTAAAGTGTAAGTTATTCATTGTATTATAGTTATGATCATATAGGAGGTGTATGTATATCGCCACTCATTTCATTTCATTTTTGAACAATGATTGATTACAGTACAGATTATTCCATGACGGTGTTGCCTGAATCATCCCAATATATTTTGCTATATTTATATCTTGATTCTTGAGAGGCCACCAGAGTGAAGAGTGGTATATGGCATGTATGCTGTATCTTAAAAATTAGAGGGTAAAATTGGTGCCATTTTTGGAATCATTGGGTCATATATATCCAGAAACAGGTCTAAAACTCAAGGCACCAAAATTTATATTGGCCTGTGTAATAATAATAATAAGTGCATCTCTGTAATACAGGGGTATTCCTCTTATTTTATCCCACTTAAAATGCTTGTATTGCAAAAAAGCATCTTCTGATCTGCCAGAAATCCAGCAAGGTCCTAACTGTTTGACCCGACAGCATAGTAACCTGTGTTGCACAGAAATCCCAAACAGGGTTTTTGGTCCTGCCCAGTTCTCCCCTGCTGGGCTACAGACCATCTCCCCTCTTCCCCAAAATATAAGATGCTTTGTAGTCCAGCAGGAAAGAACCCACGCAGAGCTGATAACACTGCTTGGAATGTCAGTGTAGCAAAGACAGAATTTCCAGCTCAAACTAAAAGTTAGGAACTCACTAGATTTCTGGCAGGTGGTTTTTGTACTTGCCATATTTATAAAGAGAAAAAAACATGGGAAAATATGTTTTATTATTATTATTATTATTATTATTTTGCACAGGCGTACACTTAAAAATATAAGTAAAGGTTATTTTTAGTTTTTAATAAAGTGGGAAATTGTTAGACCCTCTGCCAAGTTTTTATTGCTGTCTGAGTCCCCTCTGTAGAGATTCAGCCCTCTATTTGTTTTGATGACCACTGGTGCCCCCACAGAAGGTAAGTGAAAATCCTAAAGTTTAGAGTTGAAGTGAGGGTGATTTTTCCAATAGGGGTATATGTTCCAGTGACAACTGTCATTTTCTTTTGGGAAGAGTTCCCTTTAGCTGGCCATAGATGTATAGAATTTCAAATTAAAATTCTTAAGAAAAGTCTTAAGAATATTTGTACAAAAATTATCAAAACATTTTTAAAATGTTTGTTTGTCATTTCAAAGATTTTGTTTGAGTTTAACATTTGATTTTGGAATTAATGGACTTTATCTAAAGAAAACCACATACATTGTTTGAAATTTGCTAGTTCGAGACAACCTACTCCTTCAAATTTTCTCAACACTGCGGTGAAAAATTAATATCAGGTTGACCCACTAATGAAAAACTTTCCTAGAACCTTTTTTTCCAAGAATTTTCATTTGAACTTCTACCCATCCATGGCTAGCTTTAGATTAAGATGAATTCATAGCTCATAAGTTTAGTATTTGCTTTTAAAATCATGTTTTTCTTATTATCACTTTTGAAAAAAATATTATTTTAATTTGCAGGTATTGTCCGGAGGGTACATTAAAATGAAAATTACACTGTGCATTATTTAAAACACTTGCATATTTGGGCAGCACGGTGCCTAGGTAGTTAGCACCCTAGCCTAGTGCTGTCATTCACAGGTTCAATTCACAATGATTTAATGCTAGGATCTTTATTTTCAGTAATGTAATGGTAAATTTCAAATCTCATCTCAATCTAGGCTAAAAATAACTATCACTTTTTTCAAAATAAGGATACTTACACTGGTGTGTTAGCTTTGTGAATTGAGACTAACCTGCATCTTCTGGATGTTTTGGTTTCCTCCACAATTGGTTCTATTTTGTAGGATGTGTTCCTGTGGAGTGGACATCAGATTGTAAGTGCATGGGCAGACCCAATACTAAAGTCATGCATAACCTAAATGGTAATGCTGGATAAAGCTTGTGGGTATGTCTGGTTACTGGTCAGAAATGAATCCAAACATGCTTGACAGTTCTTACAACATCATCAAGCGGAAGTTTCTGGAAAAGATGGGTCATCCTGCACAGAAAAAGGTGGTTTTAAGTATACTGCAGGTTCCCCTTTTTACATGGAACCATAAAGCGGAATATGAAATCTTTGTCTCACCAAAGCAGCTGTGTTAATATCACCACTTTGGTGCAGACATGTTACATTGGGGTTGATTTACTAAATGCAAATCCACTTTGCTCTACAAGTTCACTGCTAGTGCTCCACAAGTGCACTGCTAGTGCTCCACAAGTGCACTTGGAAGTTCAGTCGCTGTAGATCCGTGGCGGACACGCAAGGAAAATGAAAAACAGCATTTTTGCTTGTACATGATTGGATGATAA
Source organism: Glandirana rugosa (assembly GCA_018402905.1). NCBI lineage: Eukaryota > Metazoa > Chordata > Amphibia > Anura > Ranidae > Glandirana > Glandirana rugosa. The sequence continues at coordinate 105,943 of BLSH010396882.1, forward strand.
AATCGGCAGAGCTTCCCCTCATTTCAGATCTTCCCCTCAGATCTGCACTTCCAAGTGCACTTGTGGAGCAAAATGTATTTGCCTTTAGTAAATAAACCCCAGGGTGTATGATATTCATAGCTTGCAGAAGGCAGGAAAAACCCCTTGCTTTTAGCACTATACAGTTCATGTCAAATGGTTTACTTACAAGCTTGTGAAACATGAAAAGACTTCTGATTTCCAGTTCTCTATACATAATGTACACAAATTTCAGAAAATGATTTTGTAAAAAGTTTGACATTCACCTATCCATGTTTTAGCCATCTTTACATTATTTATTGTGCCCTTAGACTGAGGTGACCCTATTTTCAACATGAAATCAGGGAAACCCTACTGACCATTCCCACTTTTAATGACACCCACAAAATCATACCATTTTAGTCAATATTTTTAGCACAAATTATATGAACAATATGTGAACAATACCCCCAAGGGTAATCTGCCTTTACAGTTAAAAAAGATATCGAAATGGTATTACAAAGTTTAACCAGGATTAGAAAAGAATAGAGGCACCCTAAGATAGAATCTGGAAACAGTTTGTGCAGTTTGTAGAGTACTAGGAAAATAATGGATGTTGCAAGATTCTGCCTAATAGGAGGGATCTCACACTGTGCATTCGAAGCAAGTCAAGATAGAGCTTGCTGCATTTCCTGGCTGAAGGACGTTGAGCATTGTTGATATTAGGAGTCTACCAATTTAATTCTATAAGTCCTGAGGATTTTTTTTCTGTTAAGGTTAGCAAATATCTGTCTGTACATTCTAATATACAGATATACAGTATATCCTGCCAGCATCATCCAGTCCTTTCAACCCCAGATGAATTGCCCCTAGCCAACACCCCTTAGTCCTGTCAATAGTGGAGAATCGCATGTAGGCTTTACCTACAGTAGCCTGCTGTTTTCAGAAAGCTATGTGCAGCCCCTCAATTTTTTTTTTCAATGGTGCTCCTCCTATAAATGAATATTCACCTATCTGATGGTCACATGTGCATCAAAAATAAATTAAGAAGCTAAGAAAATCAAAAATGGTAAACAAAACATGCATGTGCAATTTAAAGTCCAACAGTATATGTGCCATCCCTTTAAAACCCCATTATCAAATGTAAAATTATACGACCAAAACAGTTTTTATTGCTGTAAAATGTTATAATCTTTTGATTGCAGAAAAATTCTTCCGTTTCCAATTGCTTATCACTAGTGTTGAGCGAACCCGGACTGTAACGTTCGGGTCCGTACCGAACTTTAGGGTGTCCGTGGCACGGACCCGGACCCGGACATTTCAAAAATCGTTCGGGTTGCAATGTCAGGCCCAAGCGAGTTGTGATCACTATTCGTTAACCTTTGCCTTCTTAAAAAGACGTTAGTTTTCTAATATTGTAAAATGTCGTTATTTTTGACAAAACCAGCATATTAAAATGTAAACTATTACCCCAAAATTTCCCTACCGTGTATATGACAACCTGAAATTTAACGTGTACGTACAAAACAAATGGTAAAAACTAAAAGAATCGAAGAATTAAATAAAAACTACGTGTACACTGGTAGTCTATCCACTTATAAGTAAATATCCTCCTCGTGGTAACTTTTTTTTTTAACTCCCCGACGTGTAT
>BLSH010396882.1:141063-151064 GCA_018402905.1 Glandirana rugosa
GGTCTCGGGAAATGAGATAGGCTGTCAGTAAATCAAGTGTGATCAATTTTCAGTGATTGGCACCATAGCTTGTAGACTCTATAACTTTCACAAAGACCAAATAATATACACTAATTTGTTTTTTTTTTTACCAAAGATAGGTAGCAGTATAAATGTTGGCCAAAATTTATGAAGAAAAATTACTAATTTGCAAAATTTTATAACCGAAACGAAGAAAAATTCATTTTTTTACAAAATTTTCGGTCTTTTTTTAATTATAGCGCAAAAAATAAAAAACCCAGAGATGATTAAATACCACCAAAAGAAAGCTCTATTTGTGTGAAAAAAAGGACGCAAATTTCATATGGGTACAATGTTGCATGACTGAGTAATTGTTATTCAAAGTGTGAGAGCGCTGAAAGCTGAAAATTGGTCTGGTGGTTAAGGGGGTTTAAGTGCCCAGTTGTCAAGTGGTTAAAAATCATACATTGTGATTTCTGGATTTTTTTTTTAGATTATGTCTCTCACAATGGCCATGCACCTATGATGACAATTTCAGACCCCTCCATGATTTCTAAGTGGGAGATTAATCACTCCCCTCTTGCCCTTGGCATGTTCTCCTACCCATGTCACTTCACTTTCTTCCTTGGTCTCACTTGACCCGCTCATCTTCTCCAGCAGTCGGCACCTCTCTCTACCTTCCCTGCACAATCATGCAGTAAGTTATCAGCTATCCTCCTGACCTTTTTTCCTATTAACTTTATCCCTTTTCGTTCTTCTATCTGCTTTACCACCCATAAATCTGCATTACACAGGTCCCTGCAGCTCAGCTCCCCCCTCTAAGCTCTGGACATTCCACACTTCCACATGACTGACAACCGTTCCATCCCAGTTTACTCCTCTACTAACTGTCCTGTCCCTATAGTGTAGGCTAAGCACTATCTCTGCACTCCTTCATGAACACATATTCTTACTACCTAGAGCCCCGCCTATTCACTCTTTTCTTACCCCTAAGGCCCCCTTGTCAGGGTCGGGCTCTGCCAGGAGTCCACCTGCTCAGCGGGGAATCTGTCCACTGATCCCCGCTGAGCATATGCGGATGACAGGTCTGTGTTCATCCAGCTTATGCAGAGCAGACACAACCCGTTCTCCTCTATGGGCAGTCAGATGTAAACAGACCATCTGTCCATTTACACCCGACTGCCATCCAATGCAACCCTTCAGACAGATGGGGAACGGATCCCGATCCATCTATTTTTAGTGGATCAGATGGCAGCGGGTGTAAACGGGCACATGTCTGTTTACACCTGTTGCTCCATAGGGGAGAATGGAGGGTCCAATCAGGTCTGCATAAAAAAACTGACAGGCTGACCCAATTGGTCCGCTCATGTGAAAGGGGCCTAATGGTGGACTCACATCAATGTGCTGCGGTTTGGCTGCAGTATGATTGTATGAGCAGTTTACACGCGGTTTATGGTACGCTGCTAATGAATTCTTTTGGGACATGTGTTTTCATGAAAGTACCAGATGGCTTGCACCCGAGGGTCTTTAACCACTTAAATACCAGGCATTTAGAACACTTCCCTAGAAGACCAATTTTTAGCTTTCAGCGCTGTTGCATTTTGAATGACAATGCCCGGTTGTGCGACATTGTACCTAAACAACATTTTTATAATTTTTTTCTCACAAATAGAGCTTTCTTTTGGTGGTATTTGATCACCTCTGGGGTTTTTATTTTTTGCGCTACAAATAAAAAAATACCGAAAATTTTGAAAAAAAAATTGTTTTTCTTTTTTTCATCACACAATTTTGTAAATAAGTACATTTTCTCCTTTACTGATGGGCACTGATGAGGCTGCACTGACGGGCACTGATGAGGCAGCACTGATTGGCACTGATGAGGTGGCATTGATGAGGTGGCACTTATATACAGCACTGATGGGCACTGATAGGTGGCACTGATAAGCAGCACTGATGGGCGCTAATTTGTGGCACTGATATGCAGCGCTGATGGGCACTGAAAGTGGCACTGATGGGCACTCATAGGCAGTCCTGATGGGCACTGATGGGTGGCACTGGAGACTGATAGGTGGCACTGATGGGCACTCTAGGTGGCACTGATGGGTGGCACTGATAGGTGGCACTGATAGGTGGCACTGATGGGCACTGATAGGTGGCACTGATGGGCACTGGTGGGCACTGATAGGTGGCACTTTTAGGCAGCAGCTATAGTGATGGCACTGGTAGGCATCACAGATAGGCACAGTGCCATCCCTATTAAGCATTATGTGCCCATTGGTTGCGCTTGTCTGTTATAACGCCCCCTGCTGTGCTAAACACACATTCCGACAATACACTGGCTGCAGGGCAGGCCAGCACCTCCAAGGCATAAAGGGCAAGCTGAGGCCATGTGCCCAATTTGGAGACCCAGAAGTTGAATGGGGCAGACCCATCCGTCAGTACGTGTAGGTGTGTGCACACATACTGTTCCACCATGTTGCTGAAATGCTGCCTCCTTCTAAGACATTGCCTATCAGCTGGTGGTGCTGTTTGTTGTGGCGGGCTGCTGACAAAGCTTTTCCACATTTCGGCCATGCTAACCCTGCCTTCTGAGGTGCTGGCGGTGCCACAGCTGCGTTGGCGACCTCTTCCTCCTCCTCCACCTTCGCCTTGTGCTTCCACGGAGCCCCCTGTGTCATTTGGGAATGCCCTTAGCAGCGCGTCTACCAGAGTGCGCTTGTAGTCGCGCATCTTCCGATCACGCTCCAGTGAGGGAATTAAGGACGGCACATTGTCCGTGTAATGGGGATCCAGCAGGGTGGCCACCCAGTAATCAGCAGAAGTTAAAATGTGGGCAACTCTGCTGTCGTTGAGCAGGCACTGCAGCATGTAGTCGCTCATGTGTGCCAGGCTGCCCAGAGGCAAAAACAAGCTGTCCTCTGTGGGAGGTGTATCATCTGTGTCCTCCGTATCCCCCCAGCCACGCTCCAGTGATGCCCACGAGCTGCGTTGGGTGCCACCCTGCTGTGAACACGGTTCCACCTCATCATCATCATCTTCCTCATCTTCCTCATCCTCCAGAACTGTGCCCTGGCTTGAAAAATTTTTACCTGGCCTATGCTGCTGCAGGAATCCACCCTCCGAGCCACTTGTGAATGACTGGCCTGATAACCGTGGAAATGACCCCTCTTCCTCCTCCTCTTCCTCCTGTGCCACATCCTCTTCCATCATCACCCGAAGTGTTTTTTCAAGGAGACATAGAAGTGGGATAGTAACGCTGAGAACAGCGTCATCGGCACTTGCCATGTTGGTGGAGTACTCGAAACACCTCAGTATGGTACACAGGTCTCGCATGGAGGCCCACTCGTTGGTGGTGAAGTTCCACAAAGCGACTGACCCTTGCGTGCTGCAGCTGAAACTCCACTATTGCCTGCCGCTGCTCGCACAGTCTCTCCAGCATGTGCAAGGTGGAGTTCCACCTTGTAGGCACGTAGCATAGGAGCCGGTGAGCGGGAAGGCCGAAGTTCCGCTGCAGCGCAGACAGGCGAGCAGCAGGGTAAGAACGCCGAAAGCGCGCACAGACGGCCCGCACTTTCTGCAGCAGCTCTGACATATCCGGGTAGTTTTTTAGAAATTTCTGCACCACCAAATTCAGCACATGCACCAGGCAAGAGATGTGTGAGACCTTTCATGGATTTTGAGGTACTTATTCCACTGCAGCAAGTGCTTTGAATTTAGATGCCTGGTCATGGAGGTTGTGCTCAGGTTTAGAACCTTTGTGCCTCGCTTCAGCCTCTCATTGCACAGTGTGCAAACCACTTGTGTCATGTAGTCAGCACATTGTCTGAAGAACTGCCACGCCGGGGAACGCCTTTGAGCTGCCTTTGGTGTGCTAGGTCCCTGGGTGCGGTGGGTAATAGCAGGCATACTGTCTAGGGGACGCTCGCTCCGCTTTTGCAACCTGCTTCCTCTTTTGCTGTGCTGGTGCCTCAGTGTGACCACCACCTCTTCCTCCAAACTGCACACGTCACTCGCATGACCTTCTTTCCCTGTGGGGTCTAGGACCTCATCATCCTCCACATCATCTTCCACCCACCCTTCACCACTGCCCTACTTGTCAGTCTGCACACTGAGGAAAGCCGCAGCAGTTGGCACCTGTGTTTCGTCATCATCAGAGACATGCTGCGGTGGTGTTTCCATGTCCTCACGCTGCAACAGAAGTGGTTGGGCATCGGTGCACTCAATGTCTTCCACTTCTGGGGCAGCGCTATGTGGATGGCCCACGGAAAGCACACTAGCAGAGTCATCAAAAAACATAAGAGACTGCAGCATGACTTGGGGCTCAGACTGCTTGGCTGATTTACAAGGGGCTGAGGTGAAAGACAGATGGCCATGGGGATCAGGAGCCAACTCTGAGCTTTCATCAAGGGACCGGGTGGGAGACAATGTGAAGGAACTGGAGGCATTGTCAGCCACCCAATCTACTATCGCCTGTACTTGTTCTGGCCTCACCGTTCCTTGAGCGCCATTCGGGCCTACCATATAACGTTGAAGGTTCTGTCGGCTACCTGAGGAAGGTGTTTCACAGATCACGTCCTATCCTTGCAAAAGGAGCTTCAGCAACACCACCAACACCAGCAGCACCAGCAGCACCACGACCACGTCCCTTATTTGAAGCTCTCCTCATTCTGGACACAAATGTACTATGTAGCACTATTTATTAATACTAAAAAAAAAAAAAGAATAATAAATTATTATTCTTTTTTTTTTTAAAAGAAAATTGTAGATGCACTTTTTATTTTTCTGCAAGAAATGCATTGCTCACACCAGCAGCAGGAACCTCTCCACCGCTCACACCAGCAGCAGGAACCTCTCCCTACACCAGTATGAGATGATTTTAGAACGATAATCTGTCTTTCATAGCACCGACAGGAACCTGTCCCCACTGCAGTATGAGATGATTTTAGAACAATAATCTCCCCCTCACAGCACATACAGGAACCTCTCCCTAATGCAGTAGGAGATGGTTTTATAACGATAAACTCTCCCTCTGAGCACCAACAGGAACCTCTCCCTATTGCAGTAGTAGATGGTTTTAGAACGATAAACTCTCCCTCAGAGCACCAACAGGAACTTCTCCCTAATGCAGTAGGAGATGGTTTTATACCGATAAACTCTCCCTCAGAGCATCAACAGAAACCTCTCCCTAATGCAGTAGTAGATGGTTTTAGAATGATAAACTCTCCCTCAGAACACCAACAGGAACCTCTCCCTAATGCAGTAGTAGATGATTTGACGACCAAAGGAGCATGCCAGGGAGGTGAAATTAGACTGCCCCTCAGCAGGCAATCTAATATCAAAAAATATATTTGACGCCAATGAAGTATACAGCTCTGAAAAGAATAGCTCAGTCAAAACATTCCTATAATTGGCCATGTGAAAATACATATTCCTGTATAATCCTGATTGTTGGCAATATTAGAACTCCACTTAAGGAGCTGAAAAAACTAAAGACATAATGAATAAAGTATGTTCCATTCAATGTCTATATGAGTATATATGTCTATATCTACAGTATCTCACAAATGTGAGTACACCTCTCACATTTTTTGTAAATATTTTATTATATCTTTTCATGTAACAACACTGAAGAAATTACACTTTGCTACAATGTAAAGTAGTACGTGTACAGCTTGTATAACAGTGCAAATTAGCCGTCCCCTCAGAATAACGCAACACACAGCCATTAATGTTTAAATCGCTGGCAAACAAAGTGAGTACACCCCTAAATGAAAATGATCAAATTGGGCCTAATTAGCCTTTTTCATGTGACTCGTTAGTGTTACAAGGCCTCAGGTGTGAATGCGGAGCAGGTGTGTTAAATGTCTTGTTATCGGGGGGTGTGGCGACCAGCGTGGTGGATGGCTGCTTGAGGCAAGCGCTCCGCATGGCCACCCGGGACTAAAGCCACATTTGGGCGCATCCGCGGGTCACACAGACCCGGATAGACCTCAGAAATACCAGGGAACCCGAAGGGATGACGCGCTGGAGGAAACACAAAGCGCACGCACAGAAGCTGGCCAGCTTCTTTCAGCCTATGGGCAGAAGACTCCAGCAAAATGGCGGTGGCTCGAGGCCGCAGCTCGCAGGTTCCAGAGCGGGAGGAGACCTGCCACAGAGAACACTAACATCCCAGGTGGCACAGGTTGGAAATCCTGATAGCCGAGGAGCCCGGTCAAAACAAAGCTGCGCAGGGAGACAGCCCCAGACCGCAAGGCGGAGATGGAGCTAGGCCCCAATCAGGCCTCCACCTATAGTACAGACCCAGCAGCAACAGACCTGATAGCAGCATTCCCCACGTCTAGGGCAACCCATTTCGGACTGTATGCTAAAATATATGCTCCTTTCGTTGAGATCCTCACTTCAAACTGATTTAAAAGACTGTATGCAGAAATTTCAATGGGAAATCCACGAACTGGGAGACAGCGTCTCCTCCATTGAAAACAACATGGAGAACTATGTCACTTCATTTAACACCATGGTAGATGCTCATGATAGCCACTCAGGTCATATTGAATGGCTCAAAGCTAAGGTTGCTGACCTAGAGGACAGATCGAGAAGGTATAATATTAAGCTGAGGGGAATACCAGAGAGTGTTCAGCAAGGCCAGCTGCAAGCATATGTTACAGCCTCATTCTCTAAATTAGCACCAACGCTTTCAGCAACTGATCTAGTTATAGACAGAATCCACAGGCTACCGAAATCAGCTTTCCTCTCGGCTGATACACCAAAAGATGTATTACTGAAAATGCATTATTACCAAGCCAAAGAAACAATTATCACATTCTTCAGGAGAACAAACAATCTACCAGAAGAACACACTAAAATACAGATGCTTCCAGATTGGTCAAGGTATACCATGATGAGACGCAAAAACCTGGCAACAATAACAAAAGCCCTTAGGAATCACTCTGTGCCCCATAAGTGGAAATACCCAGCTACACTGGCAATCAATTATAATTAGAGTTGAGCGAACCCGAACTGTAAAGTTCGGGTCCGTACCGAACTTTGGGGTGTCCGTGACCCGGACTTGAACCCGGACATTTGAAAAAAAGTTTGGGTTCGGCTTCTGGGTTTGGTTTTTTGATCCCGCCTGTTGAATATCTGCAGGGCAGCCAATCAACAAGCATTTCCCTGGTTTGCCCTTAGAAGCCATCACAGCCATGCCTACTAATGGCATGGCTGTGATTGGCCAGTGCATCATGTGACCCAGCCTCTTTATAAGCTGGAGTCACTTAGTGCTGCATGTCACATGCTCTCTGGCTAGTATAGGGAGAGGATGCTGCCGGCGCTGTGAGGGACAGATTGCAGATATAATAACATCTCATCCTGCATTACAGAACAATCTGATTGTAGACTAGGTAGAGATTACTACTACTACTGCTTTTAGGGACAGATTGCAGATCTAATAATATCTCATCCTGCATTACAGAATGATCTGACTGGACTAGGTAGAGTCTACTGCTTAGAGGGACAGATCATTGTTCTAAAATCATCTTCTAGTTCTATAGGGTCAGGTTCCTGCTGTTGCTGTAAGGGACAGATTATTGTTCTAAAATCATCGCCTACTCCTATAGGGTCAGGTTCCTGCTGTTGCTGTAAGGGACAGATTATTGTTCTAAAATCATTTTACTTCCTTTTGCAGCACTCTAGAACTTTCCAGGACTTTTTTACAGTCCTTTTTGCGCCTAAAAGTTCGGGTACCAATTGACTTCAATGGGGTTCGCGGTAAAGTTCGGGTCAAGTTCAGTACCGAACCCGAACTTTTCCACGAAGTTCGGCTGAACTCACCGAACCCAAACATCCCGGTGTTCGCTCAACACTAATTATAATGGCTCTATAACTACAGTATCAACATTGGAAGAAGGCATCAGCGCGCTAAGAAAATGGGGAATACTGCCAGACAACATACTGCCTCCTTCATCGACCAATACACCCGAAGCCCTGGAAAAAGAATGGCAAACGGTCTCCAGGAAGAGATCAGCCAAGAACAAAATAATCAATGGATGCACCTGAAAAAGCACTATACAAGAAACCCACATGAAAAGTCCCAGGCCAAGGATAACAAGCATATCCAATGGCCCCTGTTACCCACTTAACAGCTTGTTCTGTTATCGGACCAGTTTTAAGGTCCCTTTTTTATCTGTTTTCAATAGACTGTTATCTAGCGGTGGAAACTAAAACATGGATCATTACAATGGAACCAAACTCCGAGCAAGTTATGACAGCAAACCAGGTGTATATGCATACATCCGGGAAAGACAAGTATGACTTTTCCAAACAAGCAAAATGACCATCAAGTTTCTTTCACTTAATGTTAACAGACTAAACAATCCGGTTTAAAGGTTTTCCATGTGGAAAGAGGCACGGACAGCCAATGCAGACATAGTCTGCATACAAGAGACTCATTTCAGAGCAAACGACCACCCAGCATGCACCCATAAAGACTTTCCATACATCTTTCAAGCAAATGCCCAACAGAAGAAAAGAGGAGTGATGGTGGCAGTAAAGAACACGGTAACCTTCAGCCTAAAGTCCTCTATTATGGACACTGAGGGAAGATTCATAATCCTGTAATGCAATATTAACAATATCCCTCAATGGTAACTATCTATGCACCGACTACACACCAGATCCGCTTCTTCCACAGGCTCCTTAAGAGCCTCCCAGCATGTAGGTATGGACATCTTTTACTGTGTGGGGACTTCAACCTGACAAGTGACCCTAGTATAGATACCTCATCTGATACCAAAGAGAAACAGGCATCACTTAACCACGTATTCCACAAAGAAGGGTTGTACAATGTCTGGAGGTGTATGCATGACTCAAAGAGGGACTTTACCTTCTACTCCTCCAGACACCAATCGTATCCACAAATTGATATCTATGTGACAGATCTGTGGCTCCTCCAGAGGACATCCTCCTCCTCTATAAAAGATATAACCTGGTCGGATCATGCAGCTATTCTCATGTTTTTGGAGGAGGGGGCTCCGAGGGAGAGGTCCCAGATCTGGAGATGTAATGTTAAAACGCTACAAGATACAGTACATGCAAAGATCATCTCCCAAAATCTCAGGGATTTCTTCCAAACGAATGCCAATTCGGTCTCAAATGTATGGTCCTGGTGGAATGCACACAAGGCCTACATAAGAGGCATTTGCATTCAACAGAGCTCGAGAGCCAAAAAAAGCATATGACGCTAAATTGAAAGAGGTGTTGTTCTCCACACATTAGAGACAATAAACAAACAGAAACCATCACTATTAATAGCCAATTCCCTAACTAATAAACAATTAAAACACAGCGCTAAAATTATTTTCTTAATAGTGAAACTCTTGTGTAATAAATATGTGTAAATATGTATAGAGATTCAATACATAAATACCTAGCTGCTGCTCTAAAAATAAATCACTGTAAACATTCACTATATTAAATCATAGTAAAAAGCAGCGCTATAATCAATAAATCAATAAATCAATAAACCATAGTGCAAATGATGCAATAATGTGCAAAAAGTTCATGCAAAGTCGCAGCAAAAGTGCCAGTGCAAACTATATGTGCAAGAAAACTGGTGCAAAATTGCGACAATATAAGTGTCCATAAACAGTCCTCCTTTAAGTGTGCAGCATCAATCCTTCATACTTGTTTCCATCACCAAAAAAGACCGCATGCAGGTGCTGAAACGTACTTGAAAAACGTGTAATAACGTAGTAAACGTGATACCAAATAACTAAATAACTAAATAACTAATATCGCGACGAAAAATGATACTAAATTATATCACTTACAAATGTCACTAAATAAAAATCTCGTCGTCGATCCATAAATACATAACTTAGAGATATGTATAAATGTGTATAAATAATGTGTTCTCAAAGTGATAATTCTTTTATTAAAATCGCGACACAAAATTAACAAATAATCAATCCCTTAACCGATAATTATCACTACCAAAGACAAAC
>BLSH010396882.1:173993-208500 GCA_018402905.1 Glandirana rugosa
TTTTCCCTCTGTAAGGAAAAAACATCAGTTGTCGACTTTCTTTATTGGACGACTGATTGACTGTGTAAGCTGGATCAACGGTGTGAGCAGTGTTAAATATAGAGGACCAGGGACGGTGATTTGCATATGTCTGCCCACCTCAATGGTCCTACTTACAGGAACTGATCTCAACTCGCTTGGAGACCTTCAAGCCCAAGACGACCAGGCAGGCTTGAAGCCCTGTTTCAGGCCCAGGCCCAGGCCTGCCTTGGGCTTGCTAGCGTGCCTGTTGCTTGGGGTAACTTTAGTTACCCCTGGGCTTGAAAATACGTGTTTTTACCGACATTGTTTCAGGGTCCGTGCGATCGTTCGGGTTCCGTCCGGACCCGGACCCGGACTTTGTCCCGAAGTTCGGACGGACCAGCAGAACCCGAACTTCCAGAGGTTCGCTCAACTCTAGTCAAGGACATTCATCCTGGTAACTCCACCCGTCTGTATACGTTTAGTGGCAGGGACCAGGAGATATAAATTGTGACGAGTGTGGCAACTAGGTCGAATGTGTCAGTTAGTCAGCAGGTTATTTCTTTCAGCTGTTGACTACAAAAAAGGAATGTCTCCCTTTTCTAAATATTGGGTATACAACAATACATATGAGACGTTCTTAAAGTAAAAAAACAACAGAACAGCGCCACCCCTGCAGATGTGACACTAGACCGAAGGTCAACACCAAATCAAAAAACAACAAACAATATATAAATATCCATAGATATCCACAAAATAAAGGATGCAACAAAGTCCTTGAAATATCTGATGTGCTATTGCTGGTAATCCTAGCGTGCATGAAGTGATCTTGAGTGCGCCACACAAATTTGTGCAAAAAACCGTGCCAGGTGCCAGGACCCTCCATTTCCAAAGAGAATAAAATAGAATAGAAAATAAAGGAATAGAAAAAATATAATAGAATAGAAAAGAATATAACAGAAAATAAAAGAAAAAAATATAATAGAATAGAGATGAACAGAATAGAATAGAATAAAAAAAGATTTGAATAACTTAAAAAGAATATAACCAGAAAATATAACCAGAATATAACCAGAAAATCTTCTGAAATTCAAATTTCAAATAGAATAAATTTGAAAATAGAATAAATTTGAATTTGAATATATAAGAAAATAATAAAAAACGAATAGAATAGAATAGAATAAATAGAAAAAATTATAAAATAGACTATAATAAAATAGAATAGAATGAAAAAACAATAGAATAGAACAGAAAGAATATAACCATTTCCCAAAATTCAAATAGAATCAATTTGATTCGAATGGAATAGAAAAGAATAGATTAAAAAATAATAGAAAATAATAGAATAGTATAGAAAAAAAAACAGAATAGAATAGAATAAAAAGAATATAACCATCGTCTAAAATTCGAATTTGGAATAGAATAAATTTGAATTTAAATAGAACATAATAGAATAGAAAAGGATAGAATAGAATAGGATAGAATAGAACAGAATAGCATATAAAATAATAGAATAGAATAGAATAGACAAATAGAAAAATAATAGAATTAAAAAACAATAGAATAGAATAGAAAGAATATAACAATTTCCCAAAATTCAAATAGAATCAATTTGAATAGAATAGAAATGAATAGATTAGTATAGGAAGATGGTTATATTCTTTCTATTCTATTCTGTTGTTTTTTCTACACTATTCTGTTATTTTCTATTGCATTCTAATCTATTGTTCTCTATTCTATTTAAATTTGAATTTATATTCTATTCTATTGTCTTTTTAATTATATTCTTTTCTATTTTATTCTTTTATATTCGAATTTCAGAAGATGGCTATATTCTTTCTGTTTTATGCTTTTTTTTATTCTATTCTATTTGTTTCTATTCTATTCTGTTCTGTTCTTTTATTTACTATTCTATTTTGTTCTGTTTTACTCTATTATATTCTATTGTTTTATTTTCTTTCATATTATTGTCTATTCTATTCTATTTTTTATATTCCATTCCTTTATTTTCTATTCTATTTTATTCTCTTCGGAAATTGGAAAACTATTAGAATTCAAAAACTATTGGAAAACTATATGCATTCGAAAACTATTTGAATTTGAAAAGTTTTCGAATTCAAATGCGAAAACTTTTCGAATTCGAAAGCTATTCAAAATTGGCTCGAAAACGATTCAAAATTGATTCGAAAATGATTTGAATCGATTCAAATTTGAATTCCAAACATTCAAATCGAATTGAATATGAATAAACAAAACTAATTCCGAAAACACTGAGATTGAGCTATTAACTCCATGCTCCAAGTCGTTTATGAATAAATCGAGTAGGATTGGTCCCAGGATAGAACCTTGGGGAACTCCACTTTCTACACCAGACCATTCTGAGTACTCCCCATTTATCACCACCCTCTGGACTCGCCCTTGTAGCCAATTTTCAGTCCAGATGCTCACCCTTTGATCCATGTTGAGGGACCTTAGTTTGTACAGTAAATGTTTATGGGGAAACAAAACTAAACAAATTGTTTTGTTCTGTCTAAGGGCCCAAACAGACCTAACATCAAGCCCACAGGGGGCTGGGAGGGCTTCCCACGGTAGACTGGGGCAAGTAGCTCACGATGGAGTCTATATAAAAAAAAATTCCAAGGTGAATATTAACCAGTTGCCGACCGGCCACCGCCATTACATGCCATAGCTGTTCGGTGGCTCATGCAGCCGCAGTTGTGAGCGTGCCTGATGGTCAGGTGGACTCGTTGTCCGCTGGCAACCCGCAATCTCCTGTTTCAGAGGCAGAACAGAGATCCGTCTATGTAAACACGGCAGATCCCCATTCTGTCAGGGGACATGTAACAGATCTGCTGTTCCCAGTGATCGGGAACAGTTAGATCTGTCATGCCCCGGCCAGCCCAGCCCCATCACAGTTAGAACACACTGGGGGGCGTGTCCAGCCGCGGTAGGAGATGGACGCTTCTTCCTCAGCTCCGCTCTGCAAGGAGAGAAAAAACCGAGAAAAAGCTCCTAAAATCTGTATTTCTCCTGGAAAAAAGACCATCCATAGCCTGCCTAAAGATCCTCAGCCCGCTGCCACCTGGTAGTCTGTGTATCCTGGATACATCCCCACCACAAGGCGAGGCGGACGGAGGCCCCCTCCGGAGACACAACAGGGAGCCCGGCTCTCAGAAAAGGACATCCGAAGACATCCTGTCCTCACAGACCACGGTAAGCCATTCAAAGGCTTATTTAGAGCCCCTGTATATCTCCAGACACGGGATCACTAAACTGGAACATTTAGAAAGGATAAGACATATTCCGTAATGGCGGCCTAATACACACGTTCCTGCAGAACGGAGCTGTCCCCTGCAGATAGAGGGGTCTAAGTTTCCTTTATACACATTAAAAATAAAAACATGGGTAAAAACGACCACACCACCCCCACTACCAAAACCCTCAAAGACCCGGCCACACAGACCTGCGGTAACATCCCCACAATGTTCCGGATGGCGGGTGGAGAAGGCCGCACAAGCACCGACATGGAGTTGGAATCTCCACCCGAGGCCCCACCACAGGCCTCTGCTCAACACAACTGGCCAGCCCCAAGCGGATCCCCTACACAACCCCTGTGCCTAAGCGATCTCCAAATAATCGCAACAGACATCAAAGCAACACTGTCTGCAGCTATAGCAGACTTAAAGACAGACATACAAGCAGTCTCCATGAGGATAAGCACAGTAGAACAGACGACTTCCCGCCATTCAGATGCTATCAAGCAACTCCAAAAGTCCTCTGATATGAACCTAGCACATATTATAGATATACATAGACATTTAGAGGACATTGACAACCGTGGTCGAAGACATAATATACGCATTATGGGCGTACCTGAAACAATAGATCAACAACATATGGAACAAACAGTAATTGGGATTTTCAACGATCTCCTTGAGAGGCCGGCTGACACTCCAATCGAATTGGAAAGATTCCACAGAGCATTGAGGCCCAGAGGACAAGACACCGACCCACCCAGAGACATTATATGCTGTCTAGTGAACTTCCCTTTAAAAGAAGCTATTCTCAGAAAGGCCAGAGATCGCAATAGAATACAATTCAATGGTACGGAAATTAAATTATTTCAGGACCTTTCAAATATCACCCTGAACCACAGAAGAGCACTACGCCCTCTTCTGGACCAATTACGCACAAGAGGAATTCCTTATAGGTGGAAGTTCCCCTTCTGTTTATCTGCCACATGGAGAGGTCACTCGGCACACCTGAGAACACCAGATGACTTACAAGCCTTTTGCGACACCTTAAATATCCCCTACACTGACGTTCCGGACTGGTACAGTTCATTCTCGATCGCCGAAACATGGATAGAGGTTTCCAACAACTCCACTCCAAGAGCCTAGAGGCACAGAGATAGACGTCGCAGAAACTCTTCACATTCACCCCACCGCAAACCAAACCACAGAGAAGAAGCTTACAGAATCCCAGGATCTTCGCCACCACGCAGAAGAGACCGAATTGACGCTTAAAAAGAGAAATTTAAAGAACAAAAAAGAAAATAACATGATCCTGCAAATGAACATCTTATAAACAGATAGGGAACACTCAAAATTCAAGTGACTTTATTATCCCCTTTTTTCCTTTTTTTTTTTTAATTATTTTTTATTCCCTCTCCTATTTACAGCTTCCACTTCTATGGTTACTCTTTTTGTGTTGAATGTTCCACCCTTTTCGCCCCTCTTCTTTTTTCTCCATATACAGCGGAAAGAACTACCAAGGAGAAGGGAAGAACTTCTATAGAACCACTTAACCAGATATCTTACAGCCTAAAATGGACTGGCATTACGCATACAGTAAGGAAATATATCTCAATTCATGTGTTGTTTAATTCTTTCCCCTCCAGATTTTCCTGCATCTCCTTTATATGACACCCACTTTTCATGTTACTCATTGGGGCCTCTCATTGAATCGCTTTCCATACTACACAAACAGATATGGACATAGCATTTATACATCCTGAACTCTATGCATACTATGTCAGAAGGGTATTTCCTTCCTCACCTCCATTGCGAAAATTCCAATTTAGTTCAATGAACCTCTATCCTCAATTGCTAGGGTAATTATATGCTATCCCTTCAGATTCATAAAGGGATGAACTTTATTTACCCCACAGAGACTGGATTCTTAGCTGGATACAACAATATCACGCCCAAGACCCCTTTTAGCTTTTTATACTGCTCTGTCTAATTTGTTATTCTCTTTCAGATTAAAGACCAATAACAATGTTAAAATGTCAAAATTGAGTTAATATACTTTAATCCCCCACTAGAGGGCCCAAGAACAATGTAAAACCCTTCCAAAAAGGTTTTCTATACATTCCAGTTCTCAACATGTGGTTTAATTTGTTTTCACTTTTCTCTTTTTTTATATGCTATTATATGTTCTTAACATGAGTGTTTCCTAGTTACACTTTTGAGTGACTGACCGCTCTCGGTGCAGCTGGGATCCTGTTGCATTTCTGCTAATTCGGAAGCGAATGGATTCCACCCCTATACATAAGGTGCCTGGCTCCCCTGCGGCGGGGGCGGTGAGTCAAAATTCAAAAAATGTCCTTTTGTTAAAAGGTTTATAGTTTACAAGCTAATCTATGTTATACTCTGATACTCTGTGACTGGCGGGGCCCTTGTCCCCCGGGGGGGGTGGATCCGGGGTTGCCTTGGGTCTGCCCCCCTCCGGGGGCTGGGGCCGGCTCACATCTCTAACAGGTGACTGCTTTAAACACGCACTCCTAGAGTTCTATACTTAAGATACAAGACACTAACCCCTTTATACATCTAAAACACAAATAAATATGAATCCCAATCGCCACAAACATCATATAGCCCTCCCTCTTGAACAAACGTTAAACTAACATAAATTAAAAGTCCTTTCTACCCATTATAAGGGAAACCCACAACAATTTGTTTTCCTCTAACCATGTTTACATGAACAGCCAGCAGTCCCAGACGCCCGTATTCTAGACCCCAATAGAAACCATAAGTCTAACCCACCCGAATAACTCATTACTTTTCCTAAAATCTTCTTCCCTAATCCCACAAACGCCCATCACATCACTCATTTACCCCATGCTCTATTTATGTACAATCCAAGTACCAACTAGCCAAGACCCCAGATCACACTCCAATCAGCAAGCTCCAAACACGCAGGAACTCTACTTCCCAAGCTCGACCCCACCCCCACACAGAGGGTCTCCTAAACTCCCCTCTGAATATTCCGACTCTCTTAATAAAATATACAATCATTGCCAAACTAGGTAAGTGCTGCTGGCCAGCATACACCTCCGGACCAATCCTTTCAACTGCCCAAACATCCCAATACTGTTGGGTGCCCCCCATATCGTCCACCCCTCTGCCACAACAACATCTCTACTCTTATTCCCCCAAACTTCCCATCATTCACATATATTTACACTCCGGCTCCCCGCACTTCCAGACTATTCACACGTAAGACCCGCATATCCAATCCCTGAAAATCCATCTTAAGATAGCAACATATCCCTATATATACAATTCAACTAAAAGTCCATAACAATCTAACATTCTACATTCCAACAAATTATAGCACCCATCAAGTACAAATGCCCCAACATAGCTCAATACATAAACCTCTCTCATTGAAATTAATATCAATAAATGCCAAAGGCCTAAACATACCGGAAAAGAGATCTCTCCTTTTAAGAGAATGCCATAGACTTAAAGCCGACATTATATTTATCCAAGAAACACACTTCCATGCAGAGAAAATTCCCAAACTCTCAGACAAAAAATACACGACAGCATTTCATGCCGCCAGCATCGACTCGAAAACAAAGGGAGTCTCCATACTAATCTCCAAAACCGTCAATCTTAAAATATCAGAGTCTCTCAAAGATAATTCAGGAAGATATATTTTCCTCAAAGGCACCTTTAACGAAAGACCCATTACACTAGCCAATCTATATGCCCCAAACAATAAACAAGTATCATTTTTTAGACAAACAACAGAACTCCTGTCCACATTCCAATCAGGAATTCTTATATGTGGAGGAGACTTTAATGTCCCACTCAACCCGGCTTTAGATACATCCACTGGAACGTCAGATATAACATACAGAGCTCTAAAACAAATTAAAATACAATTACAGACCCTAACACTACATGACAGTTGGAGAACATTAAATCCACAAGGAAGAGACTATACATTCTTCTCCCCCATACATCAAAAATACTCGAGGATAGATTATTTTTTCATCTCACAAACCGATCTCCCCCTTTTATATGATGCCTCGATAGAGAGCATGTCACTATCAGACCACCATCCCATCTCCATTTGCCTGCACTTCCCTGAACACATAACCAGATCTAAAACTTGGAGACTTATCTCTACCATACTCAATGACCTAAACAAGACCAAATTTATCTCCTCACGCTTAAAAGAATACTTTGAACTCAATATCAAATCAGATACTCCCATTCTCACAGTGTGGGAAGCCCATAAATGCGTCATTAGGGGAGAATTCCTAAAAATAGCTTCTAAAATGAAAAAAGCACATCAAGTGAAAATTAACACGTTATTATCCAAGATTAACTCACTAGAATCAGCCCACAAAAGGAATCTAGCACAATCCACCCTACAAGAACTCACTATCACTAGAAAAATACTTCTAGATGAACTTAATCTGAAAGTTAAGAGACAATATATCCTTAGACACGGAATATACTACGAGCAAGGCAATAAAAGTGGCAGACTTCTTGCCAAAGCAGTCCAAAGTAAGAAAGCCTCAGACACAATCCACCAGATCAGGGATAAACATGGATCACTACATACCTCTAATGAACAAACTGCCCAACAATTCGAAGAATACTACCAAACATTATACAATATACCCTCTAACCCCAAATACCCTCCTAATTCAGAACCCAGAAAACAACTCATAGAAAATTTCCTTTCAAACTTCTCCCCAATAACAACGGAAATCTCAAAAACACTTGACACTTCCATTTCTGAACAAGAACTAGAGACCGCACTTAAAGAAATGAAAACAGGCAAAGCCCCTGGACCAGACGGGCTACCCCTACAATATTATAAAACATTCTCAGATGTTCTAAAACCCCAATATCTTTCAGCTTTCCGTTCATTTGAAGCTGATACCCAAAACCACCCCAGCTTATTGGAAGCACACATAGTAGTCATTCCCAAAGAAGATAAAGACCCAACATCAGTCTCAAACTACCGACCCATCTCCCTCATAAATGTCGATGTAAAAATCTGTGCGAAAATTTTGGCTAATCGTTTAATTCCCCTCATTCCCTCCTTAATATCGTTAGACCAAGTGGGCTTCATACCCGGTAGAGAAGGAAGAGACAATACCATAAAAGCTCTCAATATCCATCATTGGCTCAATCAAAAGAAAAAACAAGGATTTTTCCTGTCTTTAGACGCTGAAAAGGCGTTCGACAGAGTGGCCTGGGACTTTATCCAAGCAGTATTACAGAATATTGGACTTCCCCAAATAATGTTATCATACATAAAAGCACTATACTTCTCACCCTCCGCTAGAGTCCGTGTTAATGGCCACCTGTCGGACGCCTTTAATCTAAATAATGGTACCAGACAGGGATGCCCATTATCTCCCCTCCTCTTCGTCCTAACCTTAGAACCCCTGTTAAATAAAATCAGACCCAATCCTGACATTAAAGGAATACCCATATCTGATCACACATATAAAATAGCAGCTTTTGCTGATGATTTATTACTCTTCCTATCAGAACCTCTCACATCCCTCCCTAATCTATTGAAAGACCTAAACGAATTCCAATTAATATCTAACCTTAAGATTAACTACTCAAAATCATTCGCTCTTAACATAACCCTACCCCATGATACCGTCCAAAAATGCCAGAGTAATTTCTCATTTAAATGGGTCAAGGATTATATCACATATTTAGGCATCAAACTACCCCATTCATTAACAAACCTCTTCCAGTACAATTTTGTCCCCACCTTAAAAGAGGTAAAGGAAGACTTAAAAAGATGGAACGTTCTAAATGTATCCTGGTTCGGGAGGGTTTCTTTAATTAAAATGACTATACTCCCTCGCTTCCTATACCTACTCCAAACCATACCCATAAAAATTTCCAACACCTTCTTTAAATCTTTCAGACAAACCTGCTCTGCCTTCATATGGCGCAACAAACAACCCAGAATTAAATATGACATCCTAACCTCACCCAAAAACAAAGGTGGTTTAGCGCTTCCAGACCTCAGGCGCTATTACTGGGCAACTCACCTCACTAGAATAGTTGATTGGAACATCCATAAACACATTAAAGAATGGGTGGTGCTAGAACATTCCACCTCTCCGCAAAATCTAAATACCTTACCCTGGATACGCCCTCAACACATAAATCCACAAATCAAACAACATCCTCTCATAGGTCCTACTATAGGTATATATCATAATGCTCTTAAAAAATTCAACCCAAATCCCTGGTACAGCCCCCTAACCCCAATCAGAGAGAACCCTGACTTCCCCCCGGGCATGAGCAAATCATTCCTGGCCAATATCTGGCCTGAAAAAGAGGTACTAGCAACACACTTTTTCTCTAACAAATCCTTCACCTCATAAGACAGTTTAAACGCCTCCATATCTCCCAGGAAACTTCCCCTATGGATATATTTGCAAGTGAGGAACTTCCTCAACAAACCTTCCATCATCAACAATTGGACGAGAAAACTCTCTATCCTTGAAGAATTATGCACCAGTCACTCTCCACAAAGACACTTAATATCAACCCTATACTCTTCCACATACTCAGACGAGTTAGCGCTCTCAAATCACGTTCGCTCATCATGGGAACAAGACCTAAATATACCACTATCACATGAAGAATGGAAACTTATATGCCTTTATACACACAAAGGTTCCCTTAATGTAGCAACACAGGAATGTGGATATAAAATCATCACTAGATGGTACAGAACCCCAGAATTACTAAACAAATATTATGCTTCCAATCCAAATCGATGCTGGCGATGTGACGCTGAAGGAGGCTCCTTCTTTCACATATGGTGGTCTTGCCCCCAGATCCAGACTTTCTGGTGAATGGTTCACTCCACCATTAAAACTGTTACTAAAGAGGATGTGGAATTTTCACCTGCACTATTTCTAATCCATCACGCATCAACACCAAAAAAAAAACATTTAAAATCATTAATAATGTTCATGATCAATGCCGCCAAACACTGCATCCCTCATCACTGGCGCTCTTCCCATATTCCTACGAGGGAAGAATGGTTCAGGAGACTGAACTACATTGAAAAAATAGAAGAACTCATCAACATATCCAACGAAACCCTTTCCAAATTCACTAAGACATGGCATAACTGGCAACAATATAAGAGGCTGAACGGCATAGACAGTACCTAATTTCCCAAATATATTATCTAGTCTACCCCTAAGAATTACCTTAGTCTGGAAGAGCGAGGGAGTAGACAGGGGGCGGCTGGTCCATACCCCCATTCTTGAAAACTTACCCAATCCCTCTCCCATTTCTAACCTACCCCTAATACTCTTTCCCCCACTTATCTCCCCCCCCCCCGTCCCAAATTTCCAACCTCCCATACACCATACCTTCCTCTGTCCTCTGTATGGATAAGAAGATGAGAAATCACCCAAAGGCAATTCTAATGCTACTCATAACATCACAACTAACTACATCCCTCTATCGTTCCTATTATCACTTCCATAATAAACACCTTATTCCCCTTCCTAGCAAACAGATACATAAAAACCACCCAAGTAAGAATGCAACTATAGAATTCTACTATGCCTAAATTCTCTCAGTTCTTCCCAACCACATATATCACAAACATATATTGTGAAACCTTTAACTAAATACGTTCTCATACTAGAGAGATATTTTTACTACTTATCATTTTTCAAAAGGATGTTTGACCTTTTGTATCTAATGTACCTTATTGTTGAATGCAATAATTATTTGATCCTGTATTTTTGTATCCTTCTGAATGTAACACATTCCTTTTCAATAAAAACTTTATGAAACAAAAAAAAAGAACACACTGAAGGAACACACTTAACCCCTTGATTACCCCCTACGCTTTAACCCCTTTCCTGTCAGTGACATTTATACAGTAATCAGTGGCCATTTAAAGCTCTGATCACTGTATAAATGTCTGTCCACCGCAATATCGCAGCCCCGATAAAAAAATCATAGTCATGTCACCATATATCACATGACAGGCTTTAGTCCAATTTACTTTTTTTATAAAAGAAAAATAATATATTAATCTTAGACCAAAATTTGATCCAAAGCATTTTTGTTAATAGTAGTTTGGTATTCCCAAATACCATCTTATTTTATACAACTCAAATAGAAATACACAATATAAGTTGTGGTAGAAACAGGAGCATTTAAAAAGGTAAAATTGGTTGTATTTTAATGCCCTGTTTCTCTGACCTGTCAGCAGAGGGCCAGAGAACTTAAATTCTAAAAGGGTGAAGCAAAAAATGAAGCAACCAGGGAGCAAAAGAATTTAAAAAAGAGGTGATATGGAGGAAAAGAAACAGCTTCACCCACCTTTCAACATCATATGCTACAGGCTTTACAACATTTCAGTGTAGGTGCTTAGGATTACGTCAGTTTTTTTTAGGGCCATGTAATAATCCATGGCCCATGACCTGCATAACTACCTGAAACCATGAATGTAATTTCTCTACTGACTCCATCTCTGGAGCTTTTCTTTTGATACTAGAGAATTTCCTATTCAGAAATAATTAACTGCCTTGAGGCAAAAAAGGTATTTGAGATCTATACTGTTGGACTGAGAAAAGTCAAAAACCTAGCACGATTTTTTACAAAACAGAGGTGTTTTATAAACTTTTGCTGGACTGCTGTATAATAATCATTGCACCTTACTTCTCTAATTCCTATGTGAAAGGTCTGCTTAGGCATGTCTTTCATTTACCATGATGCCTCGTACCCTATTAGCATAGCTAAAGATTTGCATTTTAAATAAATTAGCTTTATTGGAAGAGCATGTAATTTCTAATAAATGGTAATAATTAGCACTTTATATTTTCACTGAGGGTTAAAAAGATGCCTGTTCAGTTCGGGGAATAAACACGTGTATCTGGCAGCAATATTACTTGATGGTATATAACATAGTTCCAATTCCCTGTTTAATAAAATCTCTTCATTATTATAACCAATGGACATGTTAAAGTGAGCGACTGATTGTTTAAAAAGGCGATTAGCGTGTTAAATATGTATAATACTTATAGTATTTAATTGGCATAATTATGTCTGATTGCAGCAAAAACCGCCTTACACGAAATTCCCTTGTTGCCATTTCTGAATATGGAATTTCCTGATGGTTCACTTATAAGGAACTTTTTTATTATGGAGTATCTCCCTTATTCTCCTAATATTCTCTGCAATTGCACAGAAAATGAAAAAAAAAAATTGGTCTCTGCTTATACAGTATACTGTAGATATATATATATATATATATATATATATATATATATATATATATATATATATATATATATAGTATCTCACAAAGGTGAGTACACCCCTCACATTTTTGTAAATATTTTATTTATATTGTATATCTTTTCATGTGATAACACTGAAGACATGACACTTTGCTACAATGTAAAGTAGTGAGTGTACAACTTGTATAACAGTGTAAATTTTCTGCCCCCTCGAAATAACTCAACACACAGCCATTAATGTCTAAACTGCTGGCAACAAAAGGGAGTACACCCATAAGTTAAAATAGCCAAATGGTGCCCAATTAGCCATTTTCCCTTTCTGGTATCATGTGACTCGTTAGTGTTACAAGGTATCAAGTGTGAATGGGGAGCAGGTGTGTTAAATTTGGTGTTATCCCTCTCACTCTCTCATACTGGTCACTGGAAGTTCAACATGGCAAAGAACTCTCTCAGGATCTGAAAAAAAAGAATTGTTGCTCTACATAAAAGCTATAAGAAGATTG
Organism: Glandirana rugosa; assembly: GCA_018402905.1. Lineage (NCBI taxonomy): Eukaryota > Metazoa > Chordata > Amphibia > Anura > Ranidae > Glandirana > Glandirana rugosa. The sequence continues at coordinate 187,053 of BLSH010396882.1, forward strand.
CCAAGACCCTGAAACTGAGCTGAAGCACGGTGGCCAAGACCATACAGTGGTTTAACAGGACAGGTTCCACTCAGAACAGGCCTCACCATAGTCGACCAAAGAAGTTGAGTGCACGTGCTCAGCGTCATATCCAGAGGTTGTCTTTGGGAAATAGACGTGTGAGTGCTGCCAGCATTGCTGCAGAGGTTGAAGGTGTGTGGGGTCAGCCTGTCATTGCTCAGACCATAAGCCGCACACTGCATCAAATTGGTCTGCATGGCTGTCGTCCCAGAAGGAAACCTCTTCTAAAGATGATGTACAAGAAAGCCCGCAAACAGTTTGCTGAAGACAATCAGACTAAGGACATGGATTACTGGAACCATGTCCTGTGGTCTGATGAGACCAAGATAAACTTATTTGGTTCAGATGGTGTCAAGCGTGTGTGTGGTGGCAACCAGGTGAGGAGTACAAAGACAAGTGTGTCTTTCCTATAGTCAAGCATGGCGGTGGGAGTGCCATGGTCTGGGGTTGCATGAGTGCTGCCAGCACTGGGGAGCTACAGTTCATTGAGGGAACCATGAATGCCAACATGTACTGTGACATAATGAAGCAGAGCATGATCCCCTCCCTTGGGAGACTGGGCCGCAGGGCAGTATTCCAACATGATAACAACCCCAAACACACCTCCAAGATGACCACTGCCTTGCTAAAGAAGCTGAGGGTAAAGGTAATGGACTGGCCAAGCATGTCTCCAGACCTAAACCCCATTGAGCATCTGTGGGGCATTCTCAAACAGAAGGTGGGGGAGCGCAAGGTCTCTAACATCTACCAGCTCATCATGGAGGTCTGGAAGAGGACTACAGTGTCCACCTGTGAAGCTCTGGTGAACTCCATGCCCAAGAGGGTTAAGGCAGTGTTGGAAAATAATGGTGGCCACACAAAATATTGACACTTTGGGCCCAATTTGGACATTTTCACTTAGGGGTGTACTCACTTTTGTTGCCAGCGGTTTAGACATTAATAGCTGTGTGTTGGGTTATTTTGAGGGAACAGCAAATTGACACTGTTATACAAGCTGTGCATTCACTACTCTACCTTGCAGCAAAGTGTAATTTCTTCAGTGTTGTCACATTAAAAGATAATAAAATATTTACAAAAATGTGAGAGGTGTACTCACTTTTGTAAGATACTGTATATGTATATATATATATATATATATATATATATATATATATATATATATATATATATATATATATATACAGTTGTGCTCATAAGTTTACATACCCTGGCAGAATTTATGATTTCTTGGCCATTTTTCAGAGAATATGAATGATAACACAAAAACTTTTCTTTCACTCATGGTTAGTGTTTGGCTGAAGCCATTTATTATCAATCAACTGTGTTTACTCTTTTTAAATCATAATGACAACAGAAACTACCCAAATGACCCTGATCAAAAGTTTACATACCCTGGTAATTTTGGCTTGATAACATGCACACAAGTTGACACAAAGGGGTTTAAATAGCTATAAAAGGTAACCATCCTCACCTGTGATCTGTTTGCTTGTAACTAGTGTGTGTGTGTGTGTGTGTATAAAAGGTCAATGAGTTTCTGACTCCTGACAGACCCTTGCATCTTTCATCCAGTGCTGCACTGATGTTTCTGGATTCTGTGTCATGGCAAAAGAATTGTCAAAGAATCTGCAGGAAAAGGTAGTTGAACTGTATAAAACAGGAAAGGGATATAAAAAGATATCCAAGGAATTCAGAATGACAATCAGCAGTGTTCAAATTCTAATCAAGAAGTGGAAAATGAGGGGTTCTGCTGAAACAAAATCACGGTCAGGTAGACAAAATAAAATTTCAGCCACAACTGCCAGGAAAATTGTTCGGGATGCAAAGAAAAACCCACAAATAACTTCAGGACTTTCTGAAAACATGTGGTGTGGCTGTTTCAAGACGCACAATAAGGAGGCACTTAAAGAAAGATGGACTGCATGGTTGAGTCGCCAGAAGAAAGCCATTACTACGCAAATGCCACAAAGTATCCCGCTTACAATATACCAAACAGCACAGAGACAAGCCTCACAAAGTAATCTGGAGTGATGAGACCAAAATTGAGCTTTTTGGCCACAACCATAAACGCCTCATTTGGAGAGGAGTCAACAAGGCCTGTGAAACACGGAAGTGGATCGCTGATGTTTTGGAGATGTGTGAGTTACAAAGGCACAGGAAATTTGGTCAAAATTGATGGCAAGGTGAATGCAGTATATTATCTAAAGATACTGGAGGAACATTTGCATCCATAAGCCAGGAAGCTGCACATGGGACGTACTTGGACATTCCAACATGACAATGATCCAAAACACAAAGCCAAGTCGACCTGTCATTGGCTACAGCAGAATAAAGTGAAGGTTCTGGAGTGGCCATCTCAGTCTCCTGACCTCAATATCATTCAGCCACTCTAGGGAGATTTTAAACATGCAGTTCATGCAAGACAGTCAAGAATTTCCAGGAACTGGAGGCTTTTTGCCAAGAGGAATGGGCAGCTTTACCATCTGAGAAGATAAAGAGCATCTTCCACAAATACCACAAAAGACTTCAAGCTGTCATTGATGTTAAAGGGAGCAATACACGGTATTAAGAACTGGTGTATGTAAACTTTTGATCAGGGTCATTTGGGTAGTTTCTGTTGTCATTATGATTTTAAAAAGAGTAAACACAGTTGATTGATAATAAATGGCTTCAGCCAAACACTAACCATGAGCGAAAGAAAAGTTTTTGTGTTATCATTTATATTCTCTGAAAAATGGCCAAGAAATCATAAATTCTGCCAGGGTATGTAAACGTATGAGCACAACTGTATATATTGTGTATATATATATATATATATATATATATATATACAGTATATATACTGCATATATACATACAGTCATATGAAAAAGTTAAGTAGTACACCCCAATTAAATAGTTGACAGTGCATACAAATAAAGATAAAATACTTGAATATATGCCATAAAATTGGCATGATGTGTTAATTTTTTTAGTGACTGCTAATTTGTTCAGGATTTCCCAGCCAATTCAGACCATGGAGTGAATGTTTGATGCTAAAAGAAGTCTCCAAGAATTCCAAAAGTTTGTTGCAGAATCTGTATATACCTCTTAAAACAATTGGTGTCAAAGTGCATGTATCTACGGTCAGAAAAAAAGTGCGCCAATTTAACCTACCTTGTAGGAGTGCCAAGAAAAGGTATTTGCTGTCCAAAGAGAATATTACAGCAAGTCAGTTTGCCATTGTAAACAAAGACCAGACCTTCTGGAACAATGTGTTGTGGACTAATGAATCAAAAATGTGTTTGGCCACAGTAACGGTAGACATACTTGGATTCCCACACTGAAGACAGCATTTGAGGAGAAGAACCTCATAGCAACTAGGAAGCATGGTGGTAAATATGTTATGGTTTGGGATTGCTTTGTTGCTGTAGGGCATGAATTTTATGAATTTTGCATCGTATCACGGTGTGTTTGATAAGAATATGAGTCCATCTGTCTAAAAGTTAAAGTTTAACTGGAAATGGATCTTTCAACAGGATAACGATCCAAAGCACATTAGCAAATTCACCAAGGAATGGCTCAAAAGAATAAATAAGTGAGGTTATGGACTGGTCTAGCCAATCTCTGACTTGAATCTCATTAAAACTGAGGGATTTAAAAGCAGGTAGTTCAAAGTAAAAACAGAGAAGGTGCCTCTAAGTGCAGCATTTTAACAAATTTATTGTAGTCAAGGGATAAAAAACACTTACTAGACCATAGTTGTCACGTTCCTGGCAGAGGAGTCTGTCTTATGCAGGGAGCAACCACTCTTACGGCCCTGATTCAAGAACCCCTGGTAGAGCAGACAGGGAGTTCAGGAGTGCAGGGGGGCAGGAGGGCTGGACTGGTCCACTGGTGATGATGTGGTGAGATGTCCAATGAGGTCTCGTGCACGGAAAGTCGGTGGTACAGGCTGGGTCAGCAACTGGCAGGTAAATACAGTACAGAAGGAGCAGGCTCAGGTGTGGCCAGAAACAGGCAGGGTCGGCAGCAGGCTGGCAGCAGAGGTACAAGGGGTGATCCAGAAGAGTGGTCGTGACAAGCAGAGGTCGGTGTGGGCAGCAAACAAGCGGCGTCAGGATAGCCGGGTCTCAGGGATGCAGGAATCAAGAAGAGTAAACAATGCAGGTGCACACTAACGTTGTAGAACAGATAACATTTGCACCTTAGTGTTGTCCATTTAACAGCACGCTCCCGTGCACGGGAATCAGCAGAGCGGCTCAATCGCGCCGTGGAGCAGGGAGCATTCCCTGCATTCTCTGACATTGCCCCCCCCCCCCAAGAGGCAGTCTCCGGATGCCCCGGCGGACATTTCTTTCAGAATGGTTCCTCCAAAAGGTGTTGATCACCTGCTACGCATGCTCATTTGCTTCCGGCTTCCAAGAGTTCTCCTCAGGCCCGTAACCTTTCCACTTGACTAGGTACTGTAAAGAGCCACCCCTCCTCCTGTATGCCAAGATAGCTTCAATTTCAAACTCCACCTCCCCCTCTACTAAAACTGGTTCTGGTGGAGGAGTTGACCATCCCGGGAAGGGATCAGTGGCCACAGGTTTCAGCAGGGAGAAGTGAAACCCCAGGTGAACCCGTAAAGTAGCGGGCAAATCGAGTTCATATGCCACCCGGTTGATCTTTCTTTTCACAGAGAATGGACCAATAAATCGAGGTCCCAGCTTCCTTGAAGGCCAAGTCAATCTTAGGTTTTTTGTAGCGAGCCAGACCCGATTACCTGGTTGGAGAATTAAATTCCTACATCTTTTCCTGTCATACACATCCTTATTGTATTCCTGGGTTTTAGATAAGGTTTCCTGTAGCAGCCTCTGATTTTTCTCCAGGAATTTTGCGGTTTCCAGGATAGCTGGCACAGAGCTTTCAGTTGTTAAGCCAAGTAGAAATGTAGGATGGAACCCATAGTTTGCCCAGAATGGGGACTGTTTAGTAGCAGAATGAACAGTATTGTTGTAAGAAATTCTGCCAGAGGTAATAGCGTGACCCAGTCAGTCTGCGAGAAGGAAGAAAAACAACGGAGATATTGCTCCAAGGTCTGATTGGTCTGCTCTGTTTGACCATTTGTCTGAGGGTGGTAGGCAGTTGAGAGAGCCAACTCGATATCCAAAGAAGACCAGAGTGCCTTCCAGAACTGGGAGGTGAATTGGACTCCTCGGTCCGAGACTATGCTGGTGAGTACCGCATAAAGGCGGATTATCTCCTTAATAAAGATCTTAGCAATTTCGGCAGCGGTGGGGGTGCCCTTCATAGGGAGGAAATGTGCCATCTTTGTCAGGCGATCCACAATGACAAAGATTGCATTAAATCCTTCGGTTGTTGATAACTCCACAATAAAATCCATCGAAAAATCCTGGACCATGGCCTTTAGGTACTGGCAGTGGGTTTAGTAAGCCTTGCCAGTCTTATTCCGAGCACATGTAGGGCAGGAATTGACGTATCTCTGGCAGTCTTCACCCACTGACGGCCACCAGAAGTAGCGTAGAAGTAATTCAGCAGTTTTACTGGCGCCAAAATGTCCAGCCAGTTTATGGTCCTATTAGAGTTGAAGTACTGCTAAGCGTTGTTTTTGAGGAATGAAAAGCTGATTGCCGTGTCACCACAGCCCATCCGTTTTCACTAGTTCGGAATCAGGTGAGTCAGAGGAGTTGGTGATGGTTCGCCTGATTTGTGACAACAGGTCCTCTTGGGACAGAAGAAAGTTTCTTGGAAGAAGGATGGTATCCGGGGATGCAGGAACTCCAACCTCACAGAACATCTGTGATAAAGCATCAGGCTTCACATTTTTCCACCCAGGCCTGTAGGTGATATGGAAGAGGAATCTGGAAAAGAAGAGGGCCCAGCAGGCCTGTCGGGGCTTCCATCATTTAGCTGTTCTGAGATACTCCAAGTTTTTGTAATTCGTATAGATCAAGAGTGGTGCAATGCCCCTGCCAACAAATATCGCCACTCTTCCAGAGCCAAATTGATGGCCAGCAGTTCTCTATCTCCAACATCATAATTCCTTTCAGGAAAAGAGAGTTTGCAAGAAAAGAAGGCTATGGGATGGAGTAGAGCTTTGGAGCCACGTCTTTGGGATAACACAGCTGGTGCTTAGGTGAAAAGCTTCTTCAGAGTCTGGAAGGCCATTTGGGCCTCTGTGGTCCATTGAAACCGAGAATTCTGCTTAGGGAGTTGAGTGATAGGTGAAATAATCTCAGAGAATCCCTTTATGAACTTCCAATAGAAGTTGGAGAACCCCAAAAATCGTTGGACTCCTTTTTTATCTACTGGCGTTGGCCGATCCAAGATATCAGAAACTTTCTGTTGGTCCATGGTAATGCCAGTGACCGATATGACCAATCCTAGAAATTGGATACTGGAGCGCTTGACGTACAGTCCATGCTGCCGCAGCCAAAGATCAATATATCATCAAGATATATAATGAGAGACAAGTCCAGGTAATCTCGTCATTGACGAGGTGCTGAAACATTGCTGGGGCATTACAGAGCCCAAAGGGCATAACTAGATATTCAAAATCTCCGGAACGGGATCGGAAGGCGTTCTTCCGCTCATTGCCTTCCCCAATACGGATGAGGTTGTATCCCCCGCAGAGATCCAACTTGGTAAAGACCCCGCCTCTGAAACAGGGTCGGCAATAGGCTGGCAGCAGAGGTACAAGGGGTGATCCAGAAGAGTGGTCGTGACAAGCAGAGGTCAGTGCGGGCAGCAAACGAGCAGGGTCAGGATAGCCGGGTCTCAGGGATGCAGGAATCAAGAAGAGTAAAATTGCAGGTGCACACTAACATTGTAGAATGGACAACACTTGTACCTTAGTGTTGTCCATTTAAATAGACTGTCTGTGCATCATAACGGCGTGCCCCTGCACGCGCACCGGCCGTGTGCACACGCACGCACCTGCTGCGTGCGCACGCACTCTCATGCACGCCCACGCACGGGAATCGGCAGAGCGGCTTGATCGTGCCGTGGAGCAGGGAGCATTCCCTGCATTCCCTGACAATAGTAGTGTGCAAGCACGTCATAACCAATGTGACAGGTGTAGTCCAGTGTGAGCAGCAGTCCTAGGGATAAGTCCTATGCGGTGGTAGATGTTGTTCCCGTCCATCCGGGGGGGAGAGTATGCTCAAGTTTCAAGATATGGACATTCAATGACCACCCTAAATATTTAGTATAGGAAAGTAAAAGTTTAGAAATTTTGTTAACTGGTATTTCAATAAATATTCTTTTTTTTAACATCATCTGTTTTAGCCTCTCTTTTCTGCAAATCAGCCAGCAGCAACACTTGCCAGGGATTTAAAATGGTTATATGTCTCAATTTTCTCTCTGTCAGCACCAAATGTATCTATTCTGCGATACCAGCAATACAACTACATGTAAACCTGTACCACCCTATTTAAATGGGAATTTTCTGGCCAGTGTAATATTATGTATTGGGTTATCTTCTTAAAAGTGTATGGGTGAGGAATAGACACAATGTAATAGGATAATCATTTATTTCATGATAAAGAAAGCTTAAAGTAGAAGTGCAGTCAAATATTATCTAAGCCTGAACCAACTTATTCTAAGCCCTATATTAACTACACTTTAAATGAAAGAGGTGTATAGTTACCTATTCTCAAGGTGCTCTAGCCCAGTCACAGGAGCTCCACAGTGACTCCACAGTGGAGCTCCACAGTGGAGCTCCACAGTGGACCGCTTCAGTGGAGAGGGGAGATCTCCAACAATGGCTGCAGTGCCTATGCAGTGACATCACCCATAGGCTTACTATGGGGCATCCATTGTTGGCTGTCCCTGAAGCTGGCACTGGGAGCTGATCATGTGACTGGACCAGAGCACTTTCAAAATAGTTAAGTACAGACATCTCTCCTTTATGGGTTAGTTAGAAGAGGGCTTAGAATGGGGCTAGGAGCAGGTTTAAGCTTAGATAGTATTTGACAAAACTACTACTTTAACTTAGCAGAGTCTTCTGACAAAGCTCAGCGTCTATGACCCCAGACCCGAATTGCACACTACAGTAGTCCTGGCATGAGGCTATAAAAGATTTGGGCACTAAATACATCACCAGCCTAGTCTCAAAATACCAACCTAATCGTCCTCTTCGCTCCTCCCAAGACCTCCTGCTCTCCAGCTCCCTCATCACCTTCTCTCATACTCGCCTCCAAGACTTCTCCCGAGCCTCTTCCATCCTCTGGAACTCCCTACCCCAATCTGTCAGACTATCGCCAAATCTATCCACCTTTAGGCGATCCCTGAAAACTTTTCTCTTCAGGGAAGCATATCCTGCCACCACCTATCAACTACACTTCATATTTTCTCAATCGGCTCATCCCTCACAGTTATTGCCCTTTCGTATCATTTAACCCTCCCTCCTAGATTGTAAGCTCTAACGAGCAGGGCCCTCTGATTCCTCCTGTATTGAATTGTATTGTAATTGTACTGTCTGCCCTAATATTGTAAAGCACTGCGCAAACTGTCAGTGCTATATAAATACTGTATAATAATAATGTATAATAAATACCATCTATTCTCAACCAATTATTACTTATATAAAAAAGGCTTTTAACCATCCACAACTGATAAAGAAACATTGTTGTTAGATTTATGCTTCATGGTCACTGCATGACAAGAAATGGTAAACCCTTTAAGTGTACTCATTGGTAAACATGTTTGCTTGCTTTAAATGGTGAGCCATGGTAGACTTCTCTCTTGACTTCACTCCCTGGCTTGATATTGGATCTAGCAAGATGTTCTTTTGTGAAGCATCAACTGCTTCATTTTAATTACAGACAAATGCCTTCTCCAGAAAAGAGGAAACTAAAGCTCGAATGATCACACTGTTCACATGCACACCATGTTCAGGGGTGCACACAATCCGACTCCACACTTCCCATCATCTCCTACAGCTACACCCATACCAAAACAAGAATGTCCTTGGCTTCTTGCTGCCTTGCTAGTGACCTGGTAATAGATGGCATTTACCCTTCCTGCTCTGATAAAAAAATCTGTGAGTACCCAAATATAACTCCATGCCAGCTTGCAATCCACTAACAGTGCCAGGGGATTCTGCAGTGCCTACTCTATAGTACCTGACACCGAAAGCCAGAATCAATGTCCCATGTCTGAGTTGTAGCACTCCTCTGCATTTTCATTATCTCTTTCTGACGTTAACCTCTCATTGCTATTGTCTAGGAAAGAATTCTCAGCTATTAAATCTGAATTTATTGGCAAAATAGCTGCCATAATGCAGGGGTGGCAAGTATTTCTCCATGCGTTTTCCTCCTGAGACCATTTCCTACTTTCCTGAGGCTGCAGTTGCATCTGCATAGTCCTTTGAGAATGAGGAGGATTTTACCTTTCTTATTTAAGAACTCGATACATGAAGAGATACAATTGTAGTGCCACCCCCGAAGGAGCCACTTGAATATGTTTGGTTCTGTACTCTGCCTTTCAACCCCAAGAACAGTTCTAGCCCCTCTGGCACACCTAGTAACAACAGTGTAAATGCAAGCACGGTAATAACAGACACATATTGTAGTGAACCAGGAAATTTGTTTACTGGGAGACTTTCCACAATCAACAAACAATAATTGGGTAACTCAGTAGTCAAAAATTACAAAACTCAGATTTATAATTGTATGACACAGGGCTATGTGAGAATTTCAACTAACACCATTAAACAACTTAAATGATTTTATAATGGCCTATGTGCTCAGGCATGAAAGGAAACAGGTCTGGCTTGATAATGGTCAGTCTGTTTCCCTAGAATCCTGAAATCACAACTTTCGGATTAACGTTAGAGTTCCTCTTTAGTGAAAATTACTATGACCACCAAATCACTGCTAACTGAAGGAGAAACAGGAAAGTCCTCACACTGGAGATATCCTGTATCTTCAGCTAGCCTGGCGGTGGTGTAGTTGATGTCCTGTTTGGCAGGATGAGTAAAGTGTATTTAAAGGTACCCTGGCAGTCAAAGGTTATGTTCAGTATGCTGGTGCCAGGAACCATGAATCAGACATAGTGGCAGCTCGTCGACTTTTTTTTGGGGTGGGCGGCAATCAACCACCACCATCTCCCAAGGCCAGAGGCACGGCACTTCTTCAGTAAACCTCCCCCTCCCAGGTGGCCAGCTGCACTTCTCCAGCACCCCCCGGCGGCCAGGGACACTTCTCCAGCAACCCTCTCAGACAACAGCTCCTGTCCTCTCATAGAGACGCCGCGCATCTCTTCTCTCCTCCTGCCAGGGGTCTAATAGGATCGCTTGTTCTTTCTACCAATCAGGTGACGGGTCTCAGACCCACTTCCTGATTGGCTGGGAGGAAGATCAGGGCAGCGATAATGAATATTTATTCGTTATCGTCACACAACTGGGTGGGCTTTGGGTGCAGTGCTCTGCGTCCGGAGCCCACCCTTTTTTGAAGCTGATTAGAGCCTTTGGCTCTAATCACATGCTTCAAACACACACCCCCCATTGGAATTCATGCATCATGCAGATCAGGGGGTCGGACACAGGGTTGGGGAGGGCAGCGTCCGTGCGCTCCTAATGGACGGACCACCACTGATCAGACAGAGACAGAAAATGCAGTAAAAATCACACCTCTTATTAAAATGGTAAAAATGGTACAAATAGTAAATGTAGTCAAAACATAGCCAGGGTACAGTAGTCAAAGCGGATAGTCAGAACAAGCCAGTAATCAGGAAGCCAGAGATCAGCTTAGTCAGAGGCAGCAGGCAGAATCAGGAACCAGAAGGGAAGTAAGCCGGGCAAGTCTTCAACAGGAACACAGCAGAGAGTCTTCAGATATGTTTGACCAAGGCGAAAGCATGAATGGAATGAGCCAGGCAGTTTAAATAGCGAGAAGGGGCTGGCTGTAGGCTGGACTGACGAGCAGAAAATGATCACCAGGTGAGCCACTGTGGAACGATGAGTGCTGGCAATTAACCGACAGCTGAGCAACCTGAGCACTGAGAAGGAAGAGCTGAGAGCCCAGCTCTGACAGTGCCACCTCCTCAACGACCCCTCACCCTCGGAGGGTCACCAGGTTTGAGGGAAAACATCTATGGAAAACACAGAGGAGGACATGAGCATGTACACCAAAGGATGAGACCCAAGAGCGTCCCTCTGGACCGTACCCTTTCCAATGAACCAGGTACTGTTCAATGAACCAGGAACCTACGGGTGTCAATGATTTATTGTATCTCATATTCATGTTCTCAACCTGCACCAGGCGAGGACATGGTACCGAAGTGGTGAAGTGGTTGCACACTAAAGGTTTTAATAAGGAAACATGAAAAAAGTTTGTTAGAAGGAAAGTCTAATGCGTAAGCCACTAGGTTGATCCTACGGAGTATACGGAAAGGCCCAATAAGCCGTGGTGCCAGTTTCATTCAGTCAGAGGTTACAAGGTGACAGCCATACCCTCTCCCCAACCTGGTAGGAAGGCGCAGGTAGGCGCCTGCAGTAAGCATGGAGTCTATGCCTATTACTGGCACATCGCAAGGACTCTTGGACTTGCACCCAAGTGGAACGAAGATCACGGAGATGCTCCTCTAACAAAGGAATTCTCTGAGGAACAAATGAGTCAGGCAACATGGATGATTGGAAACCATAATTCACCATGATATGGAGACAATCGGGAAGCGGTATTGGTGGCTTTTTGGGCTTGGACACACCCGTCGGCAATGGCCCACTCCTCCACAGTTGAAGCATTCTTCTTGGTATGTCGGCTTCTTGCCAGAGGCAGTAGGTGGGACCAGAGGCACACTAGGCTCTGTGACACCCTTGTCGGGCGCCTTGGTGATTGTTTCTGCCAGCAGGGTTATCATCTCTGTTATCTGTGTCATTTGAGACTTTAGGGCGGCTATTTCGGAGTTCAGATCCATTGCCCCCACAGACCTGACATCAGCCAGAGGCGCCGATGCTGGACTGACAGCAACTCGCTTGTCATTGTACATGGCCTCCTCCTCCCTCACCACTTTGATGAGTTTGGGATATTTTAGTGACATAACACCCACAGATGTCTTCAGCTGGAACCAAACTGGATCAGAGCATAGGGCCCCTTTGAGAATTTGCTGTATCCTGGCATGGTCTATGGCAGAACTTACCATCCCCTTTTTCAGTACAATCTGGTATAACGTCTTATTCAACCGTCTGATGTATTCATGCTCTCACAATCCCCACAGAAGGATTATAGCCATCAAAACATAAACATATAACTAAAAAGCCTATAAGAAAAATCCAATTGAAGTGCAAAGACGTAGTGAAAAAGTGACACCAAAGGAAATCCTGCTCTTCTTCTTCACCAGATAAGCACTCAGCGCACTCACCAGAGAATAATAACCCCTTTTACTTAAAGGAAGTCACAAAACACTTTATAAATCCCCAATTGGTGGTCTTTCACACCAAGCCATGGAGTTCCACTCTCTGTACCAGCCAGTATAGAATACCATACATTTAGACAAATGGATACCAGCATACATTTATTGGGGCTCCTGTGCCTTTAAGACACTCTACAAATAGCTCAGTGACATAAAGAGAGAGATAGAGGAGCCTCTCATAGTGTAGTACTTTCGGTTTAATAGGTAAAGGATTAAATTTGCACTTACATTAATGAAAAATGCTCAGGTATTAAAAATTAAATTTAAAAAAGATGGTTTGTGTTCCACCTGCATTCCAAACACTGTAAGTAAAATGTCATGAAAAGTCCCCCCGCCCTTGATGTGTTTCGTCAGCAATGTCTGAGGTCATCAGGGGTCACATGCCTGGACTTCATTTTAGGTCTTACAACGAGCAGCTTTCAACCCATATAAATGTCATTATTGCATATTGAGCATATTTTGATATTTCACCTTTTCACTTTTATTTGTACGGGTTTAATAATTAAATGTTGTCATTATATATTTCTTTAAGTTAGCACAGTGTGGGGATTTTGCATTGAGTCAACATGATCAATGCCTTTCCTCCTCTGAAGCTCCTTCCTCGCCAACTTTTCAGGATCAAGATGTAGGGCATCCCTGTGATTCCTCAGCCCATATTACCATTAAACACGTTCCTGGAATGAGCTCTCAAGGTACTGGGTGCTGTAGCGACTGCCAGCTGGATACTGGAACCTGTGCAAAAAGCAGATATTCGCCAGCACACCAAGGATCATAAGTTTCATACAAACTGATTTTATTCAAGAAAGATCACATCACAAAATGGTGTAGAGCAACGTTTCGGAGTCACACAGGACCCCTTTGTCAGGCATGTGACGATCATCACATGCCCGATGAAGGGGTACTGTGTGGCTCCGAAATGTTCCACTACATCATTTTGTGATGTGATCTTTCTTGAATAAAAACCATTTGGACGAAATTGATGATCATTGGTGTGTAAATATTTACTTATCCCTGTGATTCCTATCGCACCCAACTAGTCCAGGAGAAAGTGGTACTTGGATCTTGTCAGACTTCTCGCAGACTCTTTGTGGAACTACCCGGATGATCTTCTTCTGTCTTCTGTCCCAGGGGCTGGTTTTTCTACAATGCTGTTGAAGCCCAGGCCCTGAGGAACAGGGACTTAGTGAATTTGGTCTTCTTGCAAAGTCTACCATTGCACTTGGAAAGTATATTTCTGTTGGTGCGAAACACTGAAATTCCATCCCAGGAGGTACTGTGTGGGATGAAACCTGCCTTTTCTCCAGCATGGTCTGAATTAGTGTTTGGCCTTCAGTACCATCATGGGTCAAATCTCAGCTTTATCACTTTCATTCCCACTTCAACTCCTTCATACATGGTGTCTCTCACATTGCCTCTCCTGTTCCTCCCTGTGACTCTTTAGGATCTCAGCCTGGTTCTGTTAGTTCTTCAAAGATGGCCCTTGAACGCATTAGGGATATTCCTCTGTCTATCTCCCTTTCTTGATGCCATCATGTTTGTGAGGTGAGTTTCTTAGTTGGTAGCCTTAATCTGTAAAAAAGCACATCATTTATAAGGACAAGATTCTCCCTTTCCTGGTCAAAGCTTACTCCACGAAATCAGTTAGTGCTTCCTAAACTTTTCAGTATCAGGTATCTGAAACAAAAAGATGGGTTTGGGACTTTAAATGAGATTTGTGAGATCACACATCTCCATCCCTAATCTATATGCAAAAATGAAAGGGTTTGGGACTTTAAATGAGGTAGGTCTAGCATGGCTAAAAGATGAGTCAAATGCAAAAAGACGTGTTTTATTTGATAAAAAAGCATGACACAGTAAAAATGAGTACATGGATGGTAAAACAAGCATATCAATCACATATTAATAACCAAACATTCATGAAAACAATCATAGCAACTTTGAGATGACATATTGAGGTATAAGGCAGTTGTCCATCATATAGGATTGTTTGAAAAACAACATGGCGGGGTAACTTGGGAGTAGATGAAATAAAACCCATCTAAAAATAAAATGGTGCATCAAAATTGGCCCGGCGCACGTTTCCTGGTTTCCTACCACATCATGAGGGGCGAGTGCACCAATATCTATTAAAAAAGGCATAAATAAAAACTATATCGTCCAATGTTACACCCAAACATTAGGGAGAATATATATGTAAAGGAATGGACAAATAGTTAATTTGTCATCCCGCTGAGCACTTGCATTGTCAACTAAGTCTAAACCATGTGAACATGAAAACGGGTGGCTGCTTAACCACTTTCCTACTGCCATATGCAGAATGACGGCTGGGAAGTGGTTCAGTTATCCTGACTGGACGTCATATGACGTCCAGCAGGATAACAAGCTGGAGCGTGCCCGTGGGGGCTTGCAGCATGGCAAACGGTAGTGTGATGTGTCAGTCTGACACACTGCATCTCCGATCATGGTAAAGAGCTCCTGTCAGAAGCTCTTTACCATGTGATCAGCCGTGACAAATCACGGCTGATCAAGGTGTAAACAGGAAAAGCCGTGTATCACCTTTTCCTCTATTCGCGTCTGCAGATGAGAGCCGATTGGTGGCTCTCCTGACGGGGGGTCTGCACTGATTGTTTATCAGTGCAGCCCCTCTAGGATCGCCAACCAGGACCACCAGGGAGCCAACCTAGGACCACCAAGAAAAGACCACTCAGGGACCACCAGGGAGACAACAGGGAAGCCCACCCTGACCACCAGGGAGCCCACCCAGGAACCACCAGATAAGGGGCACAGTGCCCAACAGGGATGGCACTCAGTGCCATCTTGGATGCCACCCAGGGCCACCAGGGAATGACAGGGAAGGACCACCAAGGAAGTACCATCTAGCATTGTCCCCTATCAGTGCCCACCAGTGTCAGTGAAGGAGAAAACGTACTTATTTACAAAGTTTTGTGACACAGAAACAGAAACAAAGAAAAACTTATTTGTTTTTCAAAATTTCCGGTCTTGTTTTTTTTTGTAGCTCAAAAAATAAATACCACCAAAAGAAAGCTCTATTTGTGGGAACAAAATGATAAATATTTTGTTTGGGTACAACGTCGCATGACTGCGCAATTTTCATTCAAAATGTGACAGCGCTGAAAGCTGAAAATTGGTCTGGGCAGGAAGGTGTATAAGTGCCTGGTATTGAAGTGGTTAAAATGTTCATCCCGGGAGCTGAGGAAGGGGTTCACAGGAAAGCCGGACACACATTAAGATCCCCAGAGCAAAAGAAAGCAAGTGACTAAAAGGAATCCATTTGGACTCCAATGCTGTAAAAGTGAGTAAATCAGGTGGATTGTGAATAATGAAAGTATATGATAATGTTAAAAAATATTAACCAGTAACTGGAGCCCAGCTCCCTACTAGTTATATCACACCACGTGACTTCTTCCCTGAAAAAAAGCTATAAACAAAAAAACAGTGACAATTTTGCAAAAAAAAAAAAAATATTTCTTACTTTTTGCTAAAATGCAAATCCAAAAAAATATAAAAAGAAATGTATTCATTGGTTTTGGCCGATATATATTCTTCCTCATATTTTTGGTAAAAAAAAATCGCAATCGGCGTTTATTGATTGGTTTGCGCAAAAGTTGCCGCATTTACAAATCATGAGAATTAATTTCTGGCGTTTTTACCATTTTTTTTTGTTTTACTGGTAATGGCAGTGATCTGCGATTTTTATCGGGACTTTGATATTGGGACGGTCATGTCAGACATTTTTGACACTTTTTTGGGACCAATGACTTTTATACAGCGATCAGAAATTTAAATATCCACTGATTACGGTATAAATGTCATTGGCAGTGAAGGGGCTAACCTGGGGGGGGGGCGCTCTAGGGGTTAATTGTGTTCGCTGGGCATGTTCTGCATGTTCTAACTGTGAGGGGGCTGGGCTGTCAGGGGCATAAGAGATCTAACTGATCCCAGTGACAGGGATCAGTAGATCTCTTAGATGCCGCCTGACAGCGTGGGGAACCGCCATGTTTACATGGGCGGTTCCCCGTTTTTCATCTGTCCTAACATCGAGTCCGCCCAAGCCGTGGGCACACTCCTGTGATTCGCACTACAGAGCCACTCTGCAGCACTCTCTACGCGAGCCGGTCTGGAACCGGTTAAAGATCCAGTTATTTAGTTTTTTACACTATGGGAAGCTTCTGTTTATATATTTTACATGCGGCTGAGAGTACTTAAAGACACAGTACCACTGGGAGCTATATCTCTGGAGAGACATCGCAGAGCCAATGAAAAGATCCCATTGTTTACTTCAGGCTTTGTTTACTTGTGATTGAGGTGAGCGCATTGAGAGCATGGTGGTAGATTCACCTCTATGTGAACTCAGAGGACTGGAGCACTTTATCATTGAATTGAATGAACTTATTGTATTGTTTAGAGCACCGCTCACATTTACTATTTTGCATTTTGCTTTTCATGGTTACATATTTGGACTATCTGGACACTTGTTTTATTTGAGCACGGATCACTTTTCTCTTATAGTTAATCTATAAAGATACAAGTTGAGTAATAAAATATAGGATCATACATACACTGTACAGTATATATAATGGTAGTAGTAAGACTCAAATGTACAATGCTCATGCATAACAACAAATAACACTGCACTCACATGTCACGCTAACCAAAACATATTGAAATAGCTCTCATACCACTCTGGCATGTAGAGGGTGGACATGGGCAGAGGGAAAGAAAGTCCCAAGGAAGTCCATGGGCAAAGTCCGGAGGAGGTGTGCAATTCAAGGCAGCCGGCTGAATGAAGCAGGAAGACTCTGTAGACCAAGACATAAACAAGATAACAGCGCCTCTAAGTGCAATACCTTCTTTAATGATAAAGGGTATAAGTAAATTTTACACTCACATAAAAGATTGGATAAAAGATCGGATAAAAACACTCCATCTTGCCTGATGAGGGATCATGAATGATCCGAACGCGCGCATTTCCTGTTTGGTGACCCGGAAGTGATGTGGTGCTGAGCGTGTGGACGGTCTGTTATCGGCTCTGTGTCCCGGCTTGCGCTGGAAGCCAACAACGTGCCGGGCATCGGCTTCCTCTCCACCTGGTGATCCACGGATGATCCTTTTCTGTTTTTATCCGATCTTTTATCCGATCTTTTATGTGAGTGTAAATTTACTTATACCCTTTATCATTAAAGAAGGTATTGCACTTAGAGGCGCTGCTCTCTTGTTTATGTCTTGTACAATGCTCATGTACAGACTTCAAAACAGTAACTCATTTTTAATTTTTTAACTCAAAACTGTGATGTTTTAAAAAGTGATAATCTAGGAGACTTTACTTTTACGTATAAAATAGCACAACAAAAAATGATTAGACAACCCACAAATGCTATATTCATGGGATCTGTGCAAGCAAAAAAACTTTGATAAATTGAAATATTATTTGCCATTATACAAATAACACACTAATAAAAAACATTGAATGTGCGTACTGTAATCTTGTATATTAACTTTATCACCAACTCCTTAATATATGATGTCCCAGGACACTGAAACAAAAATATAAAGTCCAATTTTCTAAGGAGTAGGTCCTGATTTCCCACTATTATCTCCTTTACATTTACAGGATTTAGAACATATATATATGTTGAATATGGCTACCAAATACAGCATGGCACTAAAATAGGTGTGTGACAGATGGCCTGCTGATGTCCATAGGATTCACTGGTCTGACCATCCGCTTTAACTTAACAAAGCTTGAAACAGAAGGAAGCAACACCAAACAAAAGTTATCACACATTGAGGAATCTGGTCCAGTGTGAGCTGTGGCAGATTAAAAATAGCGCAAATGATAACTCAGTAGTAAGTCAATACAACCATGAAAAAAAGAGAAAAATAATAACAAAAACTGATCATTTAAAAATGGACTTTAAATGATACTGTATGCTGAGTGTAGACAAAATCTATCTAACTAATAAGCTCAGTATAAAAAAAAAAAATCAATCCAGCAAATACGAAAAATCTTCTTACTGCTCTCTTAAATACTACTGGATATGTAAACGAAAGGAGCAGAAAAAAACTCTGAGAAATATTACCTAATTTTAAAAATGAAATCATTTATTGCTTACCAAGGATTTTCTACATACCAAAAAATAGCCAATACCTTTACTTTTCAAATATTAATCCTTTTAAATTTCCTTCCAAGTTTATATATGCATATATGCATTCATTGTCTTCCTATCTTTTGCAGCTGATGTCTCTCAGACATTGTGCTCAGCATATTAAGTTAGTAGAACTTTGGGAATTAGAATTTATCATCTATATGCATTGCAGTGCGCTGTCCCTTGTGCCATTTCACTTAATGTGGAAGGGACATTAAAATAAGATACAAAAACAATTAAGATATGATTACAAATGAGTAAGCGAAGAGCCTAAGGGATCTACTGGAAATCCAATAATACAATATGCAAGATATCATGTAGTCGCAATAAATTTCAGTGTGCCATAATAACAAGAAACCACAACACTTTGAAATGAAAATGATAATTAAAATATGTACAGTCACTGCATATTATAGGGAGAAATTATTGGCATTACATTTTAGTAACCTATAAAATTGTGGTTGCAGTCTTTAATTTTTGTAGGTTTTGGCAGAGAAGTGGCACAGGTTCCAGGAAAGTAAAAAGTGTTATCTAAACCATGGCTTCTTGGGGTAGCATGAGATTCCCACCCAATTACCTGGCCCCCAGCTACCTCTTGTGCTTTTGGACTCTGAGGATTCATTCTTAGTAACATTGCCTACAGTGGTAAGCATTGATACATGTGTTTTGACACACATTTTCCTGTGATGCTTCTATTATGCATTGCATTGTGTTGCACTGAATTGCAATGTGTTTTAGTACACAGGAAATACATTTCACAGAGAGCCTAGGACATGGAGCTTCAACTTTCAGGTATGTAGCTACTGAGACCAATGTTGGGGCATTATTGCACCCAATGACCATCAATGTTGGATCATTCCAACTTGAGTTAACCACCAATCTAAAAGGTGGTGGTCCTTCCACTGACACCAACATAAGGAAGCATTTGTCTTGCCACTATTTAAGGGGCAGTATTTTACATAGTCCTGACCACTGTACTCTGTATTCTGTGCTATACATGACATACTCTCGACCACTGCATTCTGTCACTGTGATGAATTTTATATTCGCTTGACCACTACACAATATTCATAGAATCGTGGGATGCACTGGACTTTTCCTTAATGATTCTGCTGAACCGGCAGTGGTATGTTGCAAGTGGCTTCAGCCACTCCTGGACGCCCCCCTCCATGATAAATTATCTAATGCGTAAGGTTATACAGATTGGCATAGTAATTGAGATAAAAACAGAGCATCAGGATCACACTGGTATGGTTTAGCACTATACCAAATGATGAGGAATACCGACTCACCTAGAATAAGAGGTGGGGCACCTCCCTACTTCACATGAACAAATCAATATAGCAACAAGGGAAAAAAATAGGAAGGACCTATAAGTAGTTCAAAAGGTGTGACTATGAAGGCACACATGCAAGAGAGCTCCTGAGCCGAGCTGTGTGCATTCATAGACACACACAGTGTGGCTTGGCCACACCCACCACTCCCTCCTCACTGTTTTTGTTAACAGGAGCAGGAGCCAATGGTCCTTACATAGTTACATAGTTGGTAAGGTTGGAATAAGACACAAGTCCATTCAGTCCAACCTGTGTGTGTGCTTATATGTCAATAGTATTTTATACCCCTGTATATTGTGGTTGTTAAGGTGCCCATCTAACAATTTTTTTGAAATTCTCGATGCTTCCCGCTGAAACCACTGCTTGTGGAAGGGAATTCCACATCCTTACCGCTATTAAAGTAAAGAACTCTTTAAGCAGTTTAAGGTTATACCGCTTTTCTTCAAATTTTAGTGAATGGCCGCATGTCTTTTTAAATTCCCTTTCAGGGAAAAGCCTTTTCCCTATTGTGGGGTCACCAGTACAGTATTTGTACATTGAAATTATATGCCCTCTCAAGCGTCTTTTCTCCAGAGAGAACAAGTTCAATGCTTGTAGTCTTTCCCCATAGCTGAGATCCTCCATAGTTGCATAGTTAGGTTGAAAAAAGACACAAGTCCATCTAGTACAACCAAAAAAAAAAATATAGAAAAATGATATATAACCATACAATCCCATATACAATCCTTCACCCTCGGTTGATCCGGAAGGCAAAAAACCCCAGCAAAACAAGATCCAATTTGCTATAATGGGGGGAAAAAATTCCTTCCTGATCCCCCGTGAGGCAATCGGATTCACCCTGGATCAACTTTACCTAAAAATGTCAGTACCCAGTTATATTATTTACATTAAGGAAAGAATTGAGGCCTTTTTTAAAGCAATCAACTGTGCTGGCCAAAACCACCTCTGGAGGGACGATATTCCACAAGAAACCTTTCCATATTTGGAGATGAAATCTTTTTTCCTCTAGACGTAAAGAGTGCCCCCTTGTCCTTTGTGATTAGAGTTGAGCGAACCTCTGGAAGTTCGGGTTCTGCTGGTCCGTCTGAACTTCGGGACAAAGTCCGGGTCCGGACGGAACCCGAACGATCGCACGGACAACGAACGGCCTGGGCCTGAAACAGGGCTTCAAGTCTGCCTGGTCGTCTTGGGCTTGAAGGTCTCCAAGCGAGTTGAGATTAGTGTTTCCTGTTCCCCCGTGAGAAATGCAGATCTCCTTTTTTCTAAAGT
Source organism: Glandirana rugosa (assembly GCA_018402905.1). Taxonomy (NCBI): domain Eukaryota; kingdom Metazoa; phylum Chordata; class Amphibia; order Anura; family Ranidae; genus Glandirana; species Glandirana rugosa. The sequence goes on from BLSH010396882.1 coordinate 208,279, forward strand.
AGAGGTTTATACCTTTCCAAAGAACACCTTATAGCAGGGAGGTCTCCACCAAAACCGGTCGTGTCAACTAACGAAATTTTTTCCGGAGTTAAGAAAGGAATTACATTTATTATATTGACCCATGACTGTAAAAATCCATTTCAACTAGGTCCCACTTAGGCTAACGGAGTGCCCCCTAGTCCTTCCTTAAAAAAGGGGGGTAATATCGTTTAACCTAGAACA
>BLSH010396882.1:216469-229726 GCA_018402905.1 Glandirana rugosa
AAAAAAACACATCGCACAGGGTCCTCCTATTGCTTCTCTGGTAGCTGCCTCTCCGATTCCCACTCTCTCTGGATATGGACCCTCCCTAGGTACCTTACGGTAGTTCACGACACGGTGAGTCGAGTACAAGATAAGTTTGGGTATTGAACGATAGAGATACTATAAAGGTCAGACATCCCAGAATCTCTAGAGCCACCCTTTTTCGCTCCAAGGGGTCTGGGGGTCTGGCCCTACCAGACTTGAAAACGTATTATTATGCTATTGTCTTGTGTAGAGTTTCAGATTGGAAATATCATAGAGATAGCAAGTTATGGGTTTGAATAGAACATGAGCTGAGTGGCACAGCACTTGATGGCATTCCATGGATCCCTCCCAGGTATAGGTCTCTCTCACCCTTAGCCTCTCCGTCGATGGTCTCTTCGTTATCCTCCTGGGACACGCTACACAAAAAAAACTTTCCTGGCCTTATAACTCCCCTCTTATGCCCCTAGCGAACCATGACTATTTCCTCCTGGGCAAGCTGGATAAGGGTTTTAACGCATGGGCCCCTGATGGTCGTCTTTGCCTACACCATATTTTACAAACCAGTTCTCTCAAATCTCTACAAACCATTTTGGGATCAAGATCGACCATATTCATCGATCGATGGAGACACTCCCAGCTTAAGCAGTTCATTCAGTCTCTACTACAACCATTAAGAACTGTCCGAGAGTTAACAGTCATTGAAGCCATATTCTTCCCAAAGGAGCCTCCGACACATGCAACATCACAATTTTATAAGGCTCTCACCTCCTTGCAACATTCTACTTACCCGGAATACCTCAAATGGTGGGAAGCTGAATTGGGCTCCTCTCTAACAGACATTCAAAAAGACAAAATGTTGGCCCTCACCCATATCTCCTCCCTTTCCTCAAAGACGGCTGAAATAAACTATTAACGGCTTGCAAGGTGGTACTACACACCATCCAAAATGCACCGTATATCTCCCACCAACTCTGCTCTGTGCTGGAGGAATTGTGGTCAAGTGGCCTCGCACGCGCACATATGGTGGCACTGTCCACTCATTCATCCCTACTGTTCGGAAATTATCAGACTCACCAACTTAATCACAGGATCTGCTCTCCCATTGGAGCCTTGGACTGTACTTTTTCATAACACCTTAGAGACTATTGGTCAATACAAACGCTCTGTGATCCCGCACCTTCTGAACGCGGCTAAGTCCCTTATTCCTCTCCTGTGGAATCAACCGCAAACTCCTTCTAGCAAATTTTGGTTACAGAAAGTGAAGGACTTGTGTTATATTGAGGAACTTACATACTTATCAAGAGGGGAACCTGGCAAGCATACCAAAATATGGGCCTCATGGTTCGAATTTAAGGCCACATCTGTCTATTAGGACATTATCTCATCCTCTGACATGGTGATGACAGGGGGCCCCTCTGCCTCTGTATCAACTGTCCCCCCCCCATTAAGGCCTTAGCAATATGCCACATTTGGTATTCAATTATATTCAATTGTCTGAGATGCTGGTCACACCATTCCCTGCCAGCTGGGAACTCTTCGAACTGCTCTCCAGTTCTCCTATTTGTCTTTCTACTTCTTATCTCCATACTATCCTCTCTCCTCCGTCTTTTTATCTTTCCTCTCTAATTCTGAACTCTGTTGTTCTTATTGCGGAAGCAAAAGGTGACCATTAGAGTGGAGCCGACACCTGGATGTTCGGTGGGTTCGACCAAACTTTGTGGAAAAGTTTGGGTTCGGTACCGAACTTGACCCGAACTTTACCCCGGACCCCGAACCCCATTGAAGTCAATGGGGACCCGAACTTTTCGGCACAAAAATGGGTGCAAAAAAGTCCTGGAAAGTGCTAGAGGGCTGCAAAAGGAAGTGAAATGGGGGTAAGAGTAGGACAAGAGCCCTACAAAAAAATGGGGATAAGGAAAATAACTTAAAATCAAATAAAAAAATAAAAATGGGAAGGGGGTGGAGTTGGAGCCTAGAGGTTGACTAGGCCATGACCGTGGCAGTGTAGGTAGAAGTGGCAGTGGTGGAGGAGGAGTAGGAGGAGGTAGCCAACACTTTTTGTTGTTTGTTTGTTTTTTTTTTCTAGAAGGCTGTGGACGATTTTAGAACAATAATCTGTCCCTTACAGCACCAGCAGGAACCTCTCCCTATAGAACTAGGAGATGATTATAGAACAATAATCTGTCCCTTACAGCAAAAGCAGGAACCTGACCCTATACCAGTAGGCGATGATTTTAGAACAGTAATCTGTCCCTTACAGCAACAGCAGGAACCTGACGCTATAGCAGTAGGTGATGATTTTAGAACAATAATCTGTCCCTTACAGGAGCAGCAGGAACCTCTCCCTATAGAACTAGGAGACAATTTTAGAACAATAATCTGTCCCTTACAGCAACAGCAGGAACCTGACCCTATAACAGTAGGCAATGATTTTAGAACAATAATCTGTCCCTTACAGGAGCAGCAGGAACCTCTCCCTATAGAATTAGGAGACGATTTTAGAACAATAATCTGTCCCTTACAGCAACAGCAGGAACCTGACCCTATAGCAGTAGGCAATGATTTTAGAACAATAATCTGTCCCTTACAGCAACAGCAGGAACCTGACCCTATAGCAGTAGGCGATGATTTTAGAACAATAATCTGTCCCTTAAAGCAACAGCAGGAACCTGGCCCTATAGCAGTAGGCTATGATTTTAGAACAATAATCTGTCCCTAACAGGAGCAGCAGGAACCTCTCTCTATAGAACTAGGAGACAATTTTAGAACAATAATCTGTCCCTTACAGCAACAGCAGGAACCTGACCCTATAGCAGTAGGCGATGTTTTTAGAACAATAATCTGTCCCTTACAGCAACAGCAGGAACCTCTCCCTATAGCACTAGGAGATGATTTTAGAACAATAATCTGTCCCTTACAGCAATGGCAGGAACCCGACCCTATAGAACTAGGAGATGATTTTAGAACAATAATCTGTCCCTCAAAGCAATAGACTCCACCTAGTCCAGTATCAGATCATTCTGTAATGCAGGATGAGATGTTTTTAGATCTGCAATCTGTCCCTAAAAGCAGGAGTAGTAAACTCTACCTAGTCCAATATCAGATCGTTCTGTAATGCAGGATGAGATGTTATTAGATCTGCAATCTGTCCCTAAAAGCAGGAGTAGTAAACTCTACCTAGTCCAGAATCAGATTGTTCTGTAATGCAGGATGAGATCTGCAATCTGTCCCTCAAAGCAGTAGTAGTAGTGATCTCTACCTAGTCCAGAATCAGATCGTTCTGTAATGCAGGATGAGATGCTATTATATCTGCAATCTGTCCCTCACAGCCCCGGCAGCATCCTCTCCCTACACTAGCCTGAGAGCATGTGACATGCAGCACTACGTGACTCCAGCTTATACAGAGGCTAGTTCACATGATGCACTGACCAATCACAGCCATGCCATTAGTAGGCATGGCTGTGATGGCTTCTAAGGGCGAACCCCGAACCCAAACTTTTTTTCAAATCCCCGGGTTTGGGTCCGGGTCACGGACACCCAAAGTTCAGTACGGATTCGCTCATCTCTAGCAACCATCAAGGGATCAAACTCCAGCTTGGAAACATGTCTGACTTACTTCAGATACTGGCCGTTTGACCGTTGTACAGTCATTGTTTATAAGTATTGCTGACTACAGTTATGTCACCATATAAACAACATCTTACGAAAGGAGTGGAGGTGGCCCCCCACCCAGCACAGTTAGTTCCCATTTGGGGTGCTGGCGAGGGGGATCCACCTGCCTCTAGTTAACCATGAGATTGGACATCAGACTTCGGTTGTGGATTGGTAGCTGTAGCATGGCAACATCTTACAATAGGTCAGACATATATGTATATGTACACTTGTTGTATCACCTTTGTTCTATATGGCTATACGTATCTTTGCAAATGTGTTTCTTTCTGAAAGTTTAATAAAAATGTATTATAAAAAAAAAAAATTAGGGCTGTGTCACTACCACCCCCATTGTGGGCACGAGCTCCCCCATACTCCTTTGTATACACAGAGCTGAAGAATGCATTTAATAAGTTTGCCTTCTCTTTGTCCCCAGTCATGCACTTAAAGTCCCTTTATTAATTTTGTTGCCCTCTTCTGAACGCCCTCTAGTTCCAGTACGTCCCTCCTGAGAACTGGTGCCCAGAATTGGACGGCATACTCAAGATGCGGCCCAGACCAGGGTCTTGTATAGTGGAGAATTATCATTTTATCTCTGGAGTTGATCCCTTTTTAATGCATGCCAATATCCTGTTGGCTTTGCTTGCAGCAGCCTGGCATTGCATGCCATTGCTGAGCCTGTCATCTTCTAGGACCCCCAGGTTTTTTTCCATCCTAGATTTCCCCAAAGGTTCTCCTCCTAGTGAGTAAACTGCATTCATATTTTTGGCACGCAAATGCATTATTTTAAATTTTCCAACATTAAGCCTCATTTGCCATGTAGTTATCAACCCCATTAATGTGTTTAAATCTTCTTGCAAGGATTCCACATCTTGAGTGGAAGTTATTGCTCTGCTTAGCTTTGTATTGTCCACAAAAACTGAAATTGAGCTGTTTATCCCATCCTCCAGATGTTTATGAATCAATGAAATATGATTGGTCCCAGGACAGAACCCTAGGGGATCCCACCTACCACACCAGACCATTCTGAGTATTCCCCATTTATCACCACCCTCTGGACCCGCCACCATAGCCAGTTTTCAATCCATGTTCTCACCCTTTGATACATGCCGACAGACCTTAGTTTGTACAGTAAACGGTTATGGTGAACTGTATTGAATGCTTTTCCAAAATCCTGGAACACCACATCTACGGCCTTCCTTTATCTAGAGAGCAGCTCACTGCCTCATAGAAGGTTAATGGATCGGTCTGGCAAGAAAGGTTGTTCATGAATCTATGCTGATTACTGCTAATGATACCGTTTTAATTACTAAAATGTTAGGCTAACTGGCCTGTAGTTCCCAGGGATGTTTTTTGACCCTTTTTTAAAAATTGGTGCTACTTTGGCTTTTCTCCAATCAGCTGGCACCATTGCAGTCAGTAGACTGTGCATAAAAATTAGGAACAATGGTCTGGCTATCACTTTGGTTGAGTTCCTTAAGTACCATGGGATGCAAGCCATCTGGTCCTGGAGACTAATTAATGTTGAGTTTATCAAGCCTATTTCTAATTTTGTCCTCAGTTAGCCATGAAGTGCTTCCTGTGACATGCTATGAAGATTAATATTACAGTCTTGGTTACAGAACCCCCCCGTTTCCCTTGTGAAGACTGAGGAGAAAAATAAATTCAAAACTTTTGCCATCTCTCCATCCTTTGTAACCAGATTCCCTTCCTCATCCTTTATTGGGCCAATATATTCAGACCTCCCTTTCATACTATTTATATACTTAAAGAATTTCTTGGGGTTCTTATTCTCTCCTCTACTATCTGCCTTCCGTGTTCTCTCTTAACTACCCTGATTGCACTCTTATTTTTCTTATTGCATTCTTTGTAAAGTTGAAATGTTGATGATGACCCCTCAGCCTTGTATTTTTTGAAGGCTTTTTCCTTTGCTTTTATATGCAATTTTACGTTGGAGTTAAGTCACCCAGTACTTTTGTTAGCTCTTTTGAATGTATTTCCCATTGGAATGCACTGGCCAATACCTTTATTTAATATGTTCTTAAAGCACTCCAATTTTTCCTCCGTGTTCTTTGTGTGTCCTTTCCTATGAAAGCAGGGAGAGAGACCAATGCTGCTGCAGACAGACACAGCGCAGGATCGATGTATGACTCAGGTGTGTATTAGAGAGGGGGGAACAAACAGCTAATTAAATGATTTGTCTTTAATGCAGCTCCAATAAACAGTCTAGGGGTTGTCTTCTTAAGATTTATTGCTTGAAGAACCTGTAACAGGAGAAGGGGGTGCAGAGTGGTATGGGATAATGCAGGAGCACTGAATAGCATCAGATGGACACTCCTGACTAGGCTAAGCTTCTCAGGGAAACCGTTTTTGTTACCCCAGGGGTTAAAAGGCATGGCCAAAACTGAGACCCTGTAAACGCTGTCTCAGAAATAACTACTGCACTTATCTTTCAAAAATAGCACACATTCACTTGGATCTTGAGCTCAGGTCTATTTTCACAATCTCTCTCCAGGGCAGCTGAACTTCCCTAGTTTCCTCCAGACATCTCTATGTATCAAGACAACTGCTCAGTTCCTAGCTTCCACCAGGCACTCTTCAGTGAGGAAGGGGTTAATACTTACAATGCTGCAGGACAGATAGACACTTTCTAGCTTCTACCTGGCACTCTTCAGTGAGGGAGGAGTTAATACTTGCAATGCTACAGGACAGCTACACACGTCCTAATTTCCACCAGGCACTCTTCAGTAGATTTGGGCAAAAGGTTCCGGCAGAGCAGAAGTTCAGTGAACACCCAAATTTGCAGGGCGCTCAGTGTGAGTATAGTGTAGTGTGTCAGTATAGTGTGAGTATAGTGTAGTGTCAGTGTAGTGCAATGTTTAACACAGCATTACATAACATTTAGTGCTGTATACCCCTTTTTTTGGTTGCTGCATGGTTTGTTTTTGATTTTTCTGTCTTTTTTTCGTCCCCTGCTTGTCCCCTTTTTTTGAATTGTCAGCTGAAGGTTTTTCTGACTGCAACGCTGGTGTTTCCCCTTTTTTATTTTTTTTATAGTCTGTCAGCTTCAGTCCTCAATTTTAAGTGCACCAAACACCACTTTTCATTCAATAAAGTGCCTCCAATCACACATTTCCCAGTTTCTATTAAATTTGGGTAATAAGCCCCCATTATGTCTGGGAGGCCAACAAGGAGAGCCAGTCATTCTTATGCTACTATAAGGGGGCCAACAGCACCTGTGTCCACAGGCAAAGGTGGCCGTGGTTCGTCCTCAGGGTCCACATAGCACATGGCACATGGGCCTTGAGGGACTAGCCTACTAAACCATCCTTATCCTCCTCATCCTCTATGACTCAAGCTGACACTAGTGCGCAATCCAACTCAGCTGCCAGAGTGGCTTATTCTGCCTCCTTGTCTACAGCTACTCCTGCCATAGCCCCAGCATCATGCATGGAGGCGTCAGCTGAATTATTTGAACTCAGCATCAGCCACTTGAGGATGCACAGACATTACTTGATTCTGATGTTGGTTTGTTCTGAGGTAGAGGAAGGAAGTGACATGAGCCTACAGAGAGGGGAGAACACTGATAAACGACAAATTGGCAGTCATGTTCCCCCAGCCTCAACATATTGCCAAGTTGGCTCCAGCGATGATGAGGATGAAAGGGATGATGTTGATGAGGTCACTGACGTGACTTGGGTGCTGGATAGAGTAGAGGAGGAAAGTGAGGGTGAGGCACAACCCCAATGAGGCAGGATGTCCTCCAGAGGCAGCCATCATGGAACAGTAGAGAGCAGCCACCTTATTCAATCAGATTGTGGAACTGTTATCTCCTGTCCCACTTCCCACAGCTCAGCTTTTTGGGCCTTCTTAGGACATGTGCAGCCGATCACAATGTTGCAATTTGCAATCTCTGCCGCAAGCAGATCAAGCGTGGCAAAACACCAGCCATTTGGATACCACATGCTTGACAAGGCATTTAACCTCCCACCACTCAGCCCATAGGCAAGAGCACCTGAAAGCCACACACAAGGGATACAATTTTTCTTCTCCTCACCTTTCATGTCTAACCCTGCTACTGTATATCTCATGACCTCTCAGCAGTCTCCGCTGACAGGGATGATGGTATAGCAAAGTGTGTCACAGGTCCTTGCAACACGTCTGCCAGCAGCACACCACCAGCTGTAGAGTATAGCAGGCAAATTTCTCTGCCCCAGCTGCAGCATCAAAACAAAAGAATACACTCCCTGCTACCCACATGCCCAGTGTCTAAATTCCAGCTTGTCCAAATAAAGAAAGCTTGCTGGGAAAATCAATTTAAATGTCATTTTTTTTTCTTTATTCATGTCAGTTTTGTTGCAGCAGGTTCTATACATGGTACAGATGTGTCACTTTACAGGCAGACTAAGGGGACCCCCCCCCCCAGAAACTATATTAAAAGGGCTTTTTCATTTTTACTGTTTCACTCAAGCATCATTAAAATTACTGCTCCTTTTTTAAACTTTTTTTGTTTTGGGACATGTCCCCCAAGGTAATACCTGGGCCCCCATACTCTTTTAATGGCCAATAACTTTTGATTTTTCAATTTTAGATCCCAAAGACTTAAATAGGGTTTGTGGCTCAGGTCCAAACTTTTGCGATGTTCGAGAGTTCTGGCACAAACCAAACTGAGGGGTTCTCAGCCCATCTTTACTCTTCAGTGAGTCCTCCAGACCAGATCCTTAAAGCCTTTGTTAACCCCAAAAAATGCTGCTCCTGTCCCTAATAATAATTGTTAATGTGCAATTAGCAGCATAGTGCTTTTGCTTTTTAAATTATCCCTCTGTATCTCCTAGAATACCTGTTTGATAATGCCAGGTCCTGACTCCCCCCCGAGTGCAGACTCTTATTATCATGTAGCTGATCCTGAGAGGCCGTGGTCTGTGCATGTCTGTGTCACTCACAGCTCGCCTATTCTCCTGTGCCTGTTTTAAGCTCCCCCCTCCTCCCCCTCCCTCTTCCTGTTAACATCTAGCCTCTCTCTCCTCTCTGCTCTGCTCTCATAATTAACTTTAAAAGCTCCCATTTCCTATGTATTAGAAAAAGAAGTTCACCTGTGTCTGTGTTATTTCATTAATATGGTTATCTGTATAGATAACACACTGGCTTCCTACACACAGCTCTCTCTCTCCTCTTCTCTCCAGCTGATGTCAGCAGCAGTGCTGCCCCACTCCAGGAACTCTGGGCTGAGCAGAGGAGAGGAGAAAAACTACAGCTGATCATAGTAAGAAGCTGTGTTATCAGTACAGATAAGCATATTTGCATATTTATATTATAACACAGACACAGGGGAACTTATTGTTCTAATACAGAGGGGTTGGGAGCATTTTATACAAGTGGCTTAACAACCACTTTAAGTGAGACGGCGTTAGCTCCAAAATTGATTAGGTAAAGACCTCCCTGCTCTGCTGTAGCTGGGACTTTGATAAACACAAGCAAACACTAGCAAAAACTGCCTCAGAGGGGAAGAACCCCTGAGGCTGTGGAACTTCTTCAGCCAGACAAGAACAGGGCTGCCCTAAACCCCAGACTATTTATGTCTAGGCACGCCTCCCCAGGGATTGGCTGCAGCACAAAAAATATTCAAGCTGTCCATTTGACTCTCCCAGCCTCCCATGTTCTAGAGCCTTTACAAGTCAGGGGGAAGCTTGTGAGATCCAGAACAGTCCAAAGCAATTAATAGATGTTTCAATGATTGCAAAGGAGTCCAAAATAACTAAATTTACCTAGTATCCTAGCAGCCTACCTAGAAGGGTGCTACATAGTGAATGCATGAAAATAATTGCACAAAGAAAAGAATATTATATATATTTTTTAATGAAGGTATCTTATAATAGGATCAGGCAATGCACGTGCACAAAAATCTTATGTTAAAGATCTTATGTCTAAAGAGCAAAATACTGCACATTCTCAGTTTACATTTTACTAAGCAAGTATTACTGTATATACTTTTTCAAAATGACATGTAAAGGATATCTTTCAAAAATGTACAATTGTTACCATATAAATAATGAACATCAAGAAAAAGGCTAGAAATAAAACAGAATGCATGCAAAGGTATAACAACCTACATAGTCAAGAGAGATTCACCTGGGTATTTCAGAATAGAGGCCCCCTACAAAACAGTATTGAGGCTCTACTTTCTCCTGAATAATTAAGAAATTACTACTTGTGGAACAATTTTGGATTATTATCATTATTATTATTATAATATAGGACCAACAGTTACAAAACAAAGGGAAACTGTGCAGTTACAATACAATTTAAGAGAAGAGGGTTAGGAGGACCCTGGTTTTACAATCTAAAAAGGAGGGGCATATAATAAATAAAAAGGTAGTAACTGTGGGGGTTGAGTAAAAGTTCAGTTTTTAGGTAGGATAGTCTACTCTGATGAGATGAATTTTCAGGTATCACTTAACCTCCCTGGCAGTGTTCCCGAGTGTGGCTCGGGGTGGATTTTCAGTACCAAGAACGGTAACCCCGAGCCACACTTGGGATTGCATTGCTGGATCCAGGCAGCGCTACTTACTTTGTCCCCTGGATCCAGCGATGTCCCCGAGCTGTGTCCGCCGCCAGATGACTCTGTGTGCCGGGCTCCGTTCCCTGCGAGCGTCGCGTCGCACGGGGACGGAGACCGGCGGGAAATTCAAAAAGTGAAACACACACAGCACACATACAGTACACTGTAATCTTATAGATTACATTACTGTATCAAATCATTTCACATCCCCTTTGTCCCTAGTGGTTTGCCCAGTGCCCTGCATGCACTTTTATATTATTTATGTCATTCTTTCTGCCTGGAAACATGAGAATGTCCATAGCAACCAAAAAGTGTCCCTTTGCGTCAAAAGTGGTTTCTAATCAGCTAGAAAACACGGATAGTAAATAAGAATGATTTGTAGAATTGAGTGATACTGATTTTTGAGGAAATTTATCATCAGAAACTGAAAGTGACGACAGCGACAATTCTGCAACTGAGCAAATTTCTGCGTTTTTGGTTTGATTACATTATTGAATACATTTTATTACTATTGTATTATTATTTTTGATAATTATTTTTAGTTATTTATTATATTATAATTAATGATTTCATTTTTCAAACTTTTTCATACCCGAGATGTCTACTAGACTCTTGTTTGGACAGATTTAAGTGAGTTATTCCTAAGAATTACAGGCCTACAATATAAAACGCCAAATTTCCATGCAAAATAATGGTACCGCTTTCAGCACCAAAAATCTGAAATAATCACACCGCCAGGGAGGTTAAAGATGGACAGAGAACAGATAGCTACTGGCTCTGGAAAAGTCCTGGAGGTGAGCATTTGAGGGGGTTGCTGAGGAATTTAAAGAAAAGGAGGTCTTGAGAGGCATGAAGATGACGCTTGTGGAAATATTTTGATATCAGGTTGGTGATGTAGCCTGGGACAGAGTTGTGGATGGCTTTGGGTGTTGTTGTTAGTGTTTTACGTTCCATTTGTTGAACAGGGGAGCCAGTGGAAAGAATGGCAGACACTGAACGGTTGATAAGGTGGATGAGTATACCAGCAGCATTCATGATGGACTGAAGGAGAAAATCTGTGTAAAGGAAGGTCAATGAGGAGGAAGTTGCAATCGTCAAGCCAAGAGATAACAAGGGAGTGAATAATTATCTTAGTCATGTCAATGGTTAAGAAAGGGGATAATGTGAAAATGTTACAGTCGTTAGGCTTCATGCACACAGGACATTTTTTGACAGTTTTTTAGCAGCTGTTTTCAGCTGCAGACCTTTTTTTCTACAGTCAATAAACCCTCCATCATGTTATCCTATGTGTTCATGCACACACAGGCTGTTATCAACTGTTTTTAGCAGTGACGTTTTTGAGCTGTAAAAAAAAGTCCTGAGGGTTTTTTTGGATGTTTTTCAGCTGTAAAAACGTTCAAACGCTTAAAAACGTCCAAAAGCATCCAAAAATGCTCAAAAACATCAATCCCCAACGTTTTTGGACGTTTTAGACCAATTGGAAAAAAAAATCAAAAAACTTTAAAAAACGGCAGTAATATAATGCTGGTAAAAGCTGAAAACAACCCTGATAAGCTACTGACGTTTTTTTACATTTTTTTTTTAAGTCCTGTGTGCATGAAGCCTAAGAGTGATAAGATTTGTACAGTGATTGGATGTGGGGTCAAAGGAGCGGTCAAAAGGTGTGCTGTGTAAAAGTTGTGGGAGGGAGGCACGGGGGAGGGGGATCAAATTTGGATAGATTATGTTTTAGAGAGTGGTGTGATACCCATATTGGTACTTCAGTCAGTAACTTAACAATGTGTGAGGAGTCTGAAGGAGTGGGCTTAAGTGAAGAGAAATTATTTTGGGTGTCAGTAGCATAGAGATGGTATTGGAAGCCACGGAAGGTAATTCACTGACCACGGAAGGAGGTGTAGATAGAAGACAGAAAGGTTCTAAGGACATAACCTTGGCCAGCTGCGACTAACCAAAATAACCTGTCTATTAACCTTCTATGAGGAGGTGAGCGACCATCTAGATAAGGGAAGGCCTGTAGACGTGGTGTATCTGGATTTTGCAAAGGCATTTGATACAGTTCCCCATAAACGTTTACTGTACAAGCTAAGGTCCCTCAACATGGATCAAAAGGTGAATACATGGATTGAAAACTGGCTGCAGGGGCGAGTCCAGAGGGTGGTGATATATGGGGAGTACTCAGAATGGTCTGGTGTAGAAAGTGGGGTTCCCCAGGGTTCTGTCCTGGGACCAATCCTATTCAATTTATTCATAAATGATTTGGAGAAGCGGGTGAAGAGCTCAAGCTCAATATTTGCGGATGATACCAAGCTAAGCAGAGCAATAAATTCTCCACAGGATGTGGAAGCACTGCAAGAAGATCTAAATAAATTAATGCGGTGGGCAGACAAGTGGCAAATGAGATTTGATGTAGAAAAATGTAAGGTAATGCATTTGGGTACCAAGAACATGAATGCAAATTACTCACTAGGGGGAGAGCCCCTGGGGGAATCAAGGATGGAAAAAGACCTAGGGGTCCTGGTAGAGAACAGGCTCAGCAGTGGCATGCAATGCCAAGCTGCTGCAAGCAAAGTTAACAAAGTGTTGGCATGCATCAAAAAAGGGATTAACTTCAGGGATGAATCAATAATTCTCCCCCTATACAAGTCCCTGGTGAGGCCGCACCTGGAGTATGCCGTCCAGTTCTGGGCACCGGTCCTCAAGAAGGACGTCCTGGTATTGGAAAGGGTTCAGAGAAGGGCAACAAAGCGTACGGTGACGACTCGGACAAGAGATGGTCCTGGGGATCCAGAAAAAGGTAGGAACTAAGGGGGTCCCCGAGAGGGGGATCACTCATTAAACGTAAGTACAAGAACCATGGGTTTACGTAATGGAATGTAAAAAGATGTAGTTTAGAGTAAACGGTGAACAGACGGGTGGCGTAATTAAATAAATCTAGAAGAACGTCACGAAGGTGTAGGACACCTCTTAAATAACGAGACGAATCGAACCATAGTAGGCGTTTATAACTCGAACTCGAGAAGTGG